>JANBPK010001497.1:0-57892 GCA_027579435.1 Candolleomyces eurysporus
TTCCCCTACGCACCGGTCGATTACACGCCTGGCGGTATGCCTCCCGGGATGCCACAACCGCAACCAGGTGCTCCGCAGCAGCCACCGCAAGCAGTCCCGGCACAGACTCGTGGCCCCGAAGACGGTGGTGCAGGCGCGAATGGTGGTCGAGCCTTGAGTAACAGCAAGCGAGCAGAACAGAACAGAAAGGCCCAGCGTGCCTTCAGAGAGCGTCGGGACCAGTGAGTACAGCCATCTTCCCCTCTTTAGACGAGGAGGCATTTTGAGACAAACCACCCCAGGCATGTCAAGTATCTCGAATCGCGGTCGCAGCTGCTCGATGCTGCCCTCCAGTCTGCCGATGAAGCGAATCGTCGATGGGAGGAGTGTCGTGCGCTGGTCGATCAATTGCGGGTGGAGAATGCTGCACTACGAGCGGCCCTCAGCCAGGCAACCCTGATTACCCCTGGCCCACCTCCTGCCGCACCATTTGAAGACCAGAATAAAGCCGCCGCGAACGCAGAGGCCAAGACGGACGGTGCACCTACTCTGGCAGAGCAAAAGAACGAGTGAGCCAGCCAGCAGTAGTAGCAGATAGAGCCTTTGAAGGACCCTTGTTTATGCCGTTCCGAACTGTCGATTACCTTTCCTGTATCAATAGCCCATATGAGACTGCGATACCACCAGTGTACTCGAACCAGAGGTCGGTGTGTTGGTCAGAGAGATGAAAAGAGAGGCGAGGACGTTGCAAGAGCCATGACNTTTTTTATGTAACCGCTTTGTCAACATGTTCTTTGTCATCCAGTGTGTTGTCTCCTCATTCCAGGTGCTGTATATCACCATTCTGTCCAGTGCATCGTGGTGACAGGGACGACAGACGGTGAGGCACCGTCTGGAGAGGGTGCCGCCGGGATTGCTGGCAAGTCCGACAGCTCACCATGAATTTGAGAAGAATTTGGCTTCTGCAATTGAGGCATAAAAAAGAGAGAGCGCTCCATGATACTTTACAACGTCCGTCCATGCATTCGTCAATTCTGGAGGCTTTTACGTATCTATTCCACAGGCCAATCGCACAACGCGCTCCTCGTCGTACTTCCTTCTCGCCAATTTTGATCACGTGCCTATATGTCAACGTCGCGTCCTGGGCGCGTCTCAGAATTTCATTCCAACCACAACCATGGCCGACACTCTCAAGCCTTGGATTGCTCCATATCTCATTGATATTGCAGAAACGCATGGCGCTGATTTGTCTGCCATACCAGTTTCCTCAAAGTCGCAAAAGGGCCAGATTATCCGGGTATGGGCCCCTGTGCTCCATGTTGGCCGTTGCCTTCACTGACGCGACTGGTGGCAGCTTTTGACTGACCCATCCAAGGCGGGCCCGTTATGGGGAATGCTCTCTGATGGAGAGCTGTCCTTGCCAGTCAAACTGGCCAAGGATGCTATTGACGAGGACCGACAGTGCGCCCCGTTCTCCATTCCATTGGTCTCCACGAGCTAAGGCGTTCTTTGCTAGCATTTACGATGAGCCTCTCTCAGATAACTGCATTCTACTTGTGAAAAAACATAGAGTAATCTTCTGTCGAGCACCGCAGGGTATCGGTGCAGGCATGTCTTCAGACGGACGGCTCGTCATCGAATGCAGCTCGTTTGGCCGCTCGGGGAGAGTGCCCCAAGCAATTCTGGGAGAACCTAAACCTCTAACAGGACATGCTGACCTTCACGTATGGTCGGAAGCCCTAAAGCAAGAAGGCGGAGCTGGGTGGGTATACACCTTGGAATATTCCAATCTATTTCATTCATTCTTCCTACAGAAATATTCTCAAACAGAGGAAACAGCAAACATCAAACTCCATTAGGGGTGCCAAAGATTCTGTCGCCACTCCACCACCTGTCATCGAACAGAAGAAACCTGTATGTATTCTTATTGATGTTCGATACCGTGTTCTCACCGTCCGACGTAGACACTCATTGCTCGATCACGGGCGCGTATTCCGACTGAACTCTTTTTGTCCTTTGTTGACAAGCTTGGTGAGTTCACTACCTGCTTTCCAGAGTCCAATGCTGAACAAGGACAGTTTATAATGACAGAGATCCTGTAACTCTTCCTCAGCAACAGGCCCTTCAAAAGACGGACCCACTCAAGTCCGCCAGAGTGACGCCTTGCAGGGAAGATACTGCTTCTGCCTCGAAGCGATCAGTGGAATCTTCTCCAGAAGTATTCATTGAGGGATGGTCTCCCACTCCGGCGCGAACCCGTTCGTTATCTCCTGCACCGCCGCACTCCCCTCTTCACACGCGGTTGCGACCATCACAACTGCTGCTCAGCGATTGTGAAATTCCAGAGGACGAATCACAGATGGAAGAGGTCGAGAACGGTGATGTTCCCTCGTCAAGCCTTCCAATGCCAGGGCCGACTCCGGGCCAGGAGCCAACGCTGGACGAAGACAAAATGGAAATCGATCTTCAGAGACCTGTCTCATACGAGCAGCCGTATCCTCCGGAATCGCGCAAGGTGCCCAAGCCACCTTCGCCGAAAAGTTTCCCCAAGGATGGCGCTGGGATCGTTCTGGTGCCTAATTCTGATGTATCAATGGCTGGATCATCTCAGCCTTCGCAGAGTATGGCTTCGCAGGAAATGCTGCCTCTGAGAAGAGCCCTCTCTCTGCGAGATCTGAACGTTGCCCCGGGTGAGAAGACTCGGGGCAGCAAAAGAACAAGTGCACAGCTGAGTCAGGAGGTCAACTACGATGGCGACGAAGAGTCGGCGGAGAAGCCTGTGCGGGCTGGGAAAAAGAATCGGCTGGGAAGGACGGATTCGTGTCGATCTGTGAACAGAGAAGAGGGCCCTGCCAAGCATCGCCCTGGGACCGGCAGCGGGAACCACGACGCGGAGGCGTGGAGGGTGCCCGCGTTTCTGAAGAGAAAACGGGAGCAAAGAGAGCCGTTTGGCGAGTATCCATGGCCCATCGTTTCTGTGAGCCAGATACTGGACATCCTGGCCGAGTCGGATAGCCGGCGCCGTGTGTAAATTATTCCATAAATAATTAGAATTACATAATATGCGGGCAAGTTGTGTTTTTGCGCTTAACTTTGACTTGGCTTTGCTCGAGCGAGCTCATCGTGCCCAACGACGAGCAGCCCTTTTTCCACCCCGTCCACCTCTTTCTGTCTCCCCCAGCCCGTCCCCACCGCCTGTCTGGGCCTCGACGGCGAGCTCCTCGTCGTCCATCGGCAAGCTGTCCCCCCCAGATATCTCCTCCGAGTTCGCTTGCAGCCCATAAAGCACCGTCTGCGACCGCAGGCTCCTCGTCGAGGGATCTCATTTTCACGTTTATGAGCATATCCTTTGGCTGCCTCAGCCTTATGTCCCTCGGCAACCCGTTTGCAGAGCTGCTGAGCCTTGTGCTGGGCAAGAGCGATCTCCAGTCATTCTTCTGCCTCCTCGTCTTTTTCATAGTATCTCTCGTCCTTGGCAAGTTTTTCTCTCTTTTTCGTCCGTTGTGCATGCTCATACTCTCCGTCACCTCAGCATATTTAACGAATCCAACCGAAAACTCTTTCCGTACCTATCTCACCGAGCAGTCCTTCCGGCACCACCTCACCCGGCTCGACGACAACCTCGACAGCGAGCAGGCCATCCACGATGGCCTCTCGTCTCGTTCCTTCCATTCGGCTTCTTTTTCGCGCTCAGTGAAGGCTTCCACCGCCGATCGTAATGGTCCTTTCCACTTTGCAAACCGGGCATCGATATCCCTCCGAACCCCAAAGCACATTTTTCACAGTTTTGCTATCTTCACTATCGCCGCCATGGTCCCTGTTCACAAAGGGAGCCAGCCGTCGGATGAGCAAGATGGATGGTCGATATCGGATTCCTGGTATATCGGGGCCTTTGGCAAATGGTGGAGAGGTGGAGTCTGGGAGACTTGGTATCAGGACGTTATCACCCGGTCAAAGGATGAGGAGAGCTGGAGTTCTGGCATTCTCAGCATGAAAAATCTGGATATGCTGTCCGACTTTCATGGTTCGTCGCCGCCTTTTTAACCCCACTCCTGCTTTAACTTATCGCCTGCCACCCCTTAGCTGGGTCCTACGTCCCAAAGACTCTCCCTTTCCATTCTCTCAAGCAGTCCCCACCGAAGCTGAGGAATCGTGATCATCTCATGCACAAGTCATCCCGGAATAACAGCCCTCCTCCTCTGGCCAAGTCAGCTTCGCTTCCTCTCCATACCAAACGTCTCCCGATGCTGCCCGTGGAACGTTGCGATTACCTGTNCCCCCGCTGCATCGTGCGCACCCACGTCCTCAATTACCCCTGCTGGTTCCTCTGTCATGCCCACACGTTCAACTGTGTTTGATCAGTCCCCTCTGATTGCTGAAGTGCTTCGCCAAATATCAGCCTCTACCGCTGCAGTTCAAGATCTGCGCGCACAGTACAGCGACTATCAGAAAACCGCGAATCAGTCACACGAAACCCTGAACCTCGAGCTCGAGTCATGTCGCGAGCGCAAACGGCAAGAGGATGCTTCGCGATCAGAAATGAAGACCAAAACCAAACAACTCGACGATCAGAAGCGCACGGCAGAAGGGTTCAAACGAGAGGCAGAAAAGAAGCTCAAGGCCGCACAGACAACCCGGGACAACACACTTGGTCGTATCGAATTTTTGGACAAGGAAATGAACACATTACGGACTCGTACTCAGCACGACCACGACTTTCTTGCACGGAAATCGGCGGACATGCCCGAGGTGGAGTTGGAATTATCTCAAGCTCTGGAACAAAAGAAGAAAGAGATCAAGACCACCGAGGAGCTGTTGCTCAGCTTGAATCGTCGTTCACGGGAATTAGAAGAAAAACTTTCCTCGGAGCGCGAACGATTAGAGTCACTCAGGCAGAAAGCTGAACTTCGCAAACAGGAATATTCACCGATCAACCATATCGCAGCGAATGACGACTTGCCTGTCCAGTATCCATACACTCTTCACGATCAACCGCCGGTATACAGCATGGACTCCCCATCGTCCCCAGTTCATCCCGATGGCGTCCACGGTTCTATGCACCAGTTCGGAATGAGCCTTCCCCTCGCTAAATCATCATCGCAATACGACGCCGGCGGATATCCCTACAGCGACATAGACCTGTCTTCTGCAACAAGACGGACGCAAGCATACACCAGCATTGGCACCGCATCGGACCATCATGTTGACCTTTCCAGGTCCATTCCGTTAGACAATGACCCCACTTTGAACCCGTCCTGGAGCAACAACTCGTTGTATTCGTTGTCTTCCGGTGATAGCACCTCGACTACGGCCTCTCTTTTCAACAGCATGAACGACGCTCAACTCGATTCCGATTTGCGGCCGTCCAGGGGTTACGACAACTTCCACGAATACCCTCTCGACGGAGGGTTGAACGGCCAATATCCTTGGACATCTCAACAAGACGTCAACTTAATGGACGAGATGGGGTATCTTCGTGAAGAGTACAAGGCCCAAAAATCTGCGAGCACCGCCTCCGGTCGTCAGAAGAAAGGTCTCAACCCAGATGCAAAGGTTTTCAGCCTTCCTAGGAAACTTTCTCCTCCCGGAATCCTCCACCTCCCGTCCAACCCGGTCACTTACGATGCTCTGAACCCGAACGGCCTTGTCAACCCCAAGTTACCCTCGGCGACCTCTACCAGCAGCTCCCTCTTGCGTGCCTTTGCCCCTTCGCGCGCAGAGCGGGAGGCGCTGCAGCGTGCGTTGGGCGGGTCGACGAACAGCAGTTTCGAGCGGTTGCCAAGTTTGAGCGAGGTTGGGAGCATACCGTCCTCCCCGTCGCATGTTCATGCAGAAGCCTTCAACCTCTCTCTGTCCCAGACGGCCAAGGAATCAGCAGCGGCACCCAAGACTTTCAACCTGCCCTCGTGGTTGACTGTCCTCCCGAACATCAAGAAGTCTCGTTTTAAACCATGGGACGATGAGGAGCCGGTATCCACCATCTCAAGCGTAGAGGATGCTGCAGTCGCAAAGTCGTAGAACATAATTTTTTGAGATTAGTAGCCTTTCGGTGCAATCTAATACGTATGGTATAAATTTATAGCCAGATGTATTGCCAAGAGCTTTTCTTGCTGTCCTTATTGTGTATTGTGTAAAACCAAGTAGTTGAATCCATATTTCTTGTTGAAGTCAGTGTGCACACTTGGTTCGTGTATAAAGTCATAAAAATTCGTTATCATCGTAAGAAATAGGACTGTAATCAACGGTAGACGAAATACCCTGGCTCGTCACAGCGCCTGCGGACAACGAGTGAGAAAGGGTACATCATCATCTACAGAAGAAAAGGAGGAAACAAATGAAGGAAGGAATGACAGGATGGTTGGATGGATGTACCGTACGGGAGGCCGTCAGATTATCTGTCCATGAAACGAGGATTATAGAAGTTGTACAAAGGCCCCAAACGAAAACAACGTTCAACAGCTAGGGTAAGGTAATGCGAAAAAGACAAGAAAGCACAGCGATACAGTTGTTGTGTGGAACGCGAGCCCGGATCTTGGTATTCGAAGGGATATATATCGATGGTATAATCAGGACGATAATAATGAGCTGATAAGACAAGAGAGTCGCGGGTTAAGGCGGGAAACGCCAGTTACCGTGCGCCGTCAAGGATACCACGCACATCGTCGACTGTGGCCAAATCGGTGAGGAAGGGCACGAGGTCGGTTAATTCGGTATCGTGGGGATCATTAAACCAGGATGAGACAGGGACGGCATTGTTAGGGTGGAAGATGTACGATGCAGGAGAGTTATCCAAGATAATGGTGTCGCTTATTGGACGACCAAGCTGCGACAGATCCTGTGTAGCCAAGTCAGCATGAATGGGTTATGCCGAGATGATAATCGTATTCACCTTGACATAGTTGCCTTTGTGGTTGTAACAACTTTCTCGGAATAAACGATGGGAGACCACCTGATGGATGTCCAGCTTGTCCAAGACAGGATCGGCATACTGAAAATCATAATGAGGATGAGAGTTGACTGACATGATCGAAATGAACGCTTACCTTGCTCAAACTAGCCGTGAACACGACAATTTCATAAATCTCGCCCATCTTTTTGAGAAAGTTGTCGACACCAGGGCGCTTGATCACGTAGACGTTGTGCCAATGATACTCAATTTCTACAGGCACAACGTAATCGGCTTGTGATATCGACTGAGAAAAAACGGTCACTAAGAAGGACTCGTTGTCAGGAGTCAGCGACAGACCTTGAAGCTACTGTGCACAAGCGTCTCGTCCAAGTCTAGTACAAGGCACTTCCTGCCGGCATGTATCGGAGCAATAGGGGGAAGCAAAGGTCTTGGGACACCATCCTAGGGAGGGACAGGGGTCAGTATAAGAAGATACGAGCTGAACGAGGACGTACCGGTCCAATTGGAATGCCAGCACCTCCATTACGAATGAGTTTATCTTCCTCCTCATCGTCATCCAAATTCACATCATCGAGATCATCATCCTCTGTGAAGCTGGTCCCTTCAGATTCGTTACCGTCGACGCCGTGATGAGGCCGTTCGGGAGTAGGTGGAAGACCAGTGGAGCCAGGAGCTTGAACAGCACCCGCCATAAGACCCTCTGTTTCCGCTGCGGGGCGGAGGGTCGGAGTAGTAGGACGAACAACGGTCTCCTCCTGGGGCTCCGGCTCTGATTTTTCGGTCGGTGGCGCTTGGTCTTCCTCGGTTTTCTTTTCGGGTTCTGGTTGGTGTGCTGGCGAAGAGGCGCTGGCCTGAGCGACTTGAGGTTGCTCTTCATCGACAACCTGCGTCACGGCCTGTTTCTCCTGCTGCTGCGTAGTTGGTGACGATTGGGAAGACGATGAGGGATAGACATCGACGTCGATATTGTGCGCGCGGGAAGGAGCTATGCAGGGAAGCAGTACGCGAACGACTCTGGACAAAAAGGATGGTTTTGGAGGGCGAGGGCTCCCTGGCTTGACACCATTAGCCTTGGGAGGGTTTTCATGGGCAGTCGAGGGTGACTTGTTCGCAGTTAACGTTGGCGACATGGACGCGTCCTCAGACCTCTCTGGCTCATGCAAATTGTTCTGTTCCTCCTTGTGGGGGACACGTGTTGACGGTTCTGGGAGAGTATCTGACAGACCAAAGGGTCCCTGAGACGACCGCCGATGGACTAGAGAAAAGCAGGGACTTACCCTTCTCAGGGCCTCCCTCAGCGGAGGCGGCGCTCGACGCCTGCGCCTGCGGCTTGGAAGCCTCTGCCGACGCTTCGTGCGAAGGGGTGTCGTCGTTGACGTGTCCCGGGTTGTCTTGGGAGGTGCTGGAAGGCATGTGTGACGAGAGTGACGGGGAACCCGACGAAGAAGACTGCAAAGCTTGTGGTGCAGACTTGGATGGCGAGGGCGAGGAGGAGGAGAGGGGCGGCGATGAGGACGACGACGGGGCGACGGCCATGAGGGGGGGTCTGGGAAAAAGGGCGGTAATTCCCCTGAAAATACGAATTTATTGGGATGCGGAACACGTGATCCGACGCGTCCGTTGACAGCGGGCGCGTTCAACAAGCCTCCGCTCTCCCATGTTCGCCAAGGGCCAGCGATTCGAAAAGCCAGTCGGTGAGTCCCATGCCCACAGCGGTATACGACGTAGAGCTCACAAAGTGCAGTCTCGGATACACCAGGCCCTACAGACTATAACCCCCAAGGTGGGTCTTGATGGTTCTTTAGTGAAAGCACCATGTTTATGTGGGTTAGAACCCAACTTTGACTCGTACAAGCGAGGTGCCTTTCTTGATAAGTCTCAGAGATTTCAAGAACCAGAGTCTCCCACCACTCCTGCCTATCACATGAACCGCACCAAGCCCACACAGGNCCCCCGCTCACAAGCCCTCTGCCTCCTCTGTAGACCGCTATGCCATTCTCCAGAGAAAGGTCGAGGAGCTGGAGCGTGTGCATCTAGAGGGGAAGAAGACGGTAAGCACCGCGTTCGGGAGCTTGACCGAGCCTCTAATTTACTTACACTCGTTTGCAACAGCACCAAGCTGAGGTTGAGCGCCTCAAAAGTGAACTTGCCAAGCACCAGAAACAGCAAATGGAGAGCACCGAGCTCATCGAAAAGCAGAAGAAGCTAAATTCCCTTCTCGAGGCTCGTATTCAAGATCTCAAGCGCACGACATCCTCTGAACAGACGGAAGTCAAGGAACTGCGATCCAAGCTACGCCTCCTCGAAGCCGAGCGCAATCGACTCCAGCTTGACTCCTCAGGGGTCCAGGAACTCAAGGCGTCTCTGCACTCCCTTGAAGCTAAGCGCCGAGAAGAGCTCCGAGAACGTGACACACGTATCTCCGAGTTGGAACGGTCTCTAGCCGCAGAAAAGAAGGCCCGTGAGACCTTGTCCCGACAGCACCAACAGCTCAAGGAATCATCAGAATCAGAAAGCAAGTCTACTACCAAGAAACTCCAGACACTTCTCGATCAGAAAGTGGGCGAGGTGACCAAATTACAGCACGATCTTGCCCGCGTTCAGGAAACCACCACTTCTCGTGAGGAGGAGCTTGTGTCACAGCTGGAGCAACATAAAACCCTTCTTTCCAATGTCGCCTCCCAATTCGGGAGATTGGCTTCCGAGTCAGTCCGTAGATCTTCCTATGAAGAACTCCAGGCAAAGCAAAATGTCACCCAGCTCCAGAAGCTGAAGCTCGAGCGCAAACTGGCAAACGCGGAGTCCCAAGTGACCGAGCTTGTGTCCTTCATCCGTCAGGTTCAAGAATCCAATTCACTCCTTTCTTGTCAGTTGGAAGACATGGTCCAAGAAGTTAACTTCGTTCGCCAGCATAACGCCGACAATGTCAGGGACTCGTCTCCGGAGCTTCACACGCTTCTATCCCTCCAACGATCGCTGCACGATGATGAAGTCCGCCTATCTCAGATCAATGAGAAGACGGCCGAACTGCTCGCGTCCTTCTATCAGATTCACTCAACCAACTTCGCAATCACCTCTTCCCTCCTCACTTCGGAACTCACGTTAACGGACCTCATAGCGGATCAACATGCCAACCATCTTTCCGAAACTCTAGCATCCCATGAAGCCATCGCAAGTCGTCTTGAAACCATCGGCAAGGAATATGTGAAACTACAGGAGAGCGTTGGCAGAGCTCACAGCGAGAAAGAGGCTGTGGAACGCGATCTTCGCAGTCTCAATCTCAAGATGGAAGCACAAGAGGCCGTTTTGAATGAAGTAGAGTCGAAACATAGGCTGGCGTTGAGAAAAGAGCGCGACACAATCCAGCGTCTGACAGGTACAACCCAGAAACACCGAATGGCTGAAGACGCCCTCCGGCAGGAAATTGACAAGTACGTCTCCGCACAAACCACGATTGTCATTTACTGACTCCATTTTTTTCTTTGCTTAGACTATCCACCGATGTTGCCAACCTCGAATGCTATGAACAGGCCTACGAGCAACTCTCGAAGCAAATTGCATCCCTCATCGCCCGCAACAAGATCGCCGAGGAAGAAGCCACTCAACTCAGCCAATGCAATGCCGAGATTCTGGGACATCACAACCCTGCCCAACGTATCATGTATGTGGACCGTATCCGACGCGAGCTTGCTGAGGCGAAACAGACAATCGCCGAACTTCGGCTCGAGAAGGAGAGGGCAGAAGCGCAAGGCGGTCAACTACAGCAAGAGCTTCAAATGTACACATCCATTATGGTTCCCGCAGCCAATAAGCCTCGGACGAACATGACACGGGTGACGAGGGTGCCTTTAACGAATATGACAGAGAACCTTAATCACTCTGCACTGCCAGCGAAATCCGTCGCTCAGAAAGTTCAAGAAGAGGTTTATGCCTCTCCCATTGCGGATTTAACGATTGACGAACTCATGTAATTTTCTTCTGCTGGATCCACGCTTTTTCGAACTTTTCCCGGACTATTACTCGTTGTGCATGTATTCTATAGCATCTGTATTTCATCTGGAGGTTGATTCATCATCGGTCAATGGCAACTAATCTAGAACAACGAGAACCGCTACACTTGGGCGCTTTGCCGTTCATGAATAAGATCAAATTGGATCGTCTATCTTGTAGAAATCGAATATGCGCTACAAACAAGGGTATCTCCACAAAAAATACAAGAAATGTCCATGTAACATCCACGTTAAAGTCCGTAAAGAGATCGTGATCAGTCATGAGTAGCCAGACCCTTCATGTTCAATGGTGGTCCTGCCCCAAAGAACGGCTCATCCTCAACTCCGACTGGTACTTCTACTTCATTTCATAGGAGTCCATCTTTTTGTGCGTCGGTATGAACAGAGGTTCGGCATCCCAAACCGGATCGTCCAACTTCCTGTATTCGGCCTCCACCTGCTGGTTCCTTCGCTTCTTCCACCATAGCCTAAGCCCAAATGATCAGAACCCTGACGTTGCGCTGTGACGAAACGAAACACTCACAATCCAAAGGTCAGGGCGGCAATAAGCGCGAACAACCCGATAGCAGCACCAATCAAGGCAAACTTGCTTCTACTAAAGAACCCTCCAAGACGGTCTATGTCCTGAGGATCCGGGTCAACGAACTCGAGCTTGCGATTAGGCAGCTGAGATTTATTCGTTATATTTGCCGGATCGTAGCAGTACTGCTTAAAGCAGGCAGTGCACTGCGATGAGCGGGGTATGTTTGGAGTTACCTTGAACCGAGCACGGTCGATTGCGGCGCATTTTAAACATGTTCCCCAGTTGGGATCGGCGTCATTGCTGTTGGGGACCCACCCAGCCAAGAGATTATTGTGAATTTGGTCAAACATCTTTCGAGTGTGTTTGAGAGTGTAGGTTAGCTGGAATGTCGCCGTGCTGGTCAAGAACGATCGATGATAAGTAAAGATCCAGCGAGTTAATACCAACCCCTTACTTTGCGACTGGGTTTTCACCATTAAATGGAGGGGCGTTGGGGAGATAGATGACCAGAGGGTAATCAGAAGGTGACTTGGGGTCACAGCCGAAGAACGTTGGCCTTGCGTTAACACCCAACTCGATAAAGTCTTCTGGCTTGTCAGGAATTGGAGGGAACTGCTGGTGTGAAATACGAAGCTGGGTAGCTTGCCTTGCCCTTGTCGTAATCAAGCTTGACCCACTGGACATGCCAGATTAATTTACCAAGTCAAAGAAGTCACCATCGAGACAACGTACTTGGGCCAGTTGAGACCAGGTATATCAGCGCTTCCTTCAGCAGTGACAATCACATCGACCGCCCTAGCCTTCACAAATAACGGAGCGTATGGGACGTTTTCACCATTGGACGACCCGTCAATCAGTTCAAGCCAATCAGCTTCACTGTCCTGGAATCTGCCCGCATTCAATCCAGTAAACGGACTCGGCCAGTTTGCTACATCATCTGCTCTCGTCCGCACAGACCGCAATAACCGCGACAAAACATAAAGCATCCCTGCACCATCATCCGCCGAGAAGTCCGAGATGGCGTTACGAGCAAAATCAAGGATTTGCTGATCACGGTAACAATCATAGAAGTCAGTGCTTCGGGAAGATGATTGCAGAACTTTGACAACCTACATTGAACAAACCCGCACTCGTGCCCATTACGAATCCGGCTTGATCAAGGCCAATGACACATGCAGTACCGTTCTCCGGCCTCCCTTCAGTGAGCCGGGTTCCAGCAAAGGACAGGTTCATGCCCGCAGAAAGGCTGGGATCATATGAAGCCAGCTCCAATGGTGTAATCTTTCGGAAGACCATATCAACAAGAGCTGATACAAGGAGAGTTGACTGCGGTTACCTCGTAAACGGTAGCGTCCAGTGTCAGGGCTGTTGTCAGATTTGATCCTACCGGACGTGCATTGGCGACGACCATCGGGAAGGGCGCTTGATAGCTTTGGTAGGTTGGTAGCTTGGGTATGTCCGACCACAGCTGCCCGGCACCATGGGCAGTATCGTTAGTGTGGAAGTTATCGCGAGTGGTCTGGTTCAGAAAGTGGTAAGAAATCATTCTAGACCACGGGTCCACCATGCTGGTGTCACTGGAGAGCTTGTGAGCACCGGTGCACGAGGGAAAGCGCAGGAAGGAACATCAACTTACATACCAGTCTCCGCCTTTGCCATGACACTCCAGAGTATACTTCCAAAGAACCATTGGTTCTCGTCAGAGAGCAGGTTAACACCATCGGGAGTGACAAATGGAATGTCCAGCATCCATCCACTCAAATTCTCGTCTCCAAACACGAGTTTCTCGATGGTCGGCCAATTATTGAAGAACAATGAACCGGTAATCCAAGAGCCTCCTGCGGTGCAATTACAATGCGTGAGTCAAACTCGGGGATCGAGGCTCGATGTGACATACCAGAAAGTCCGGTCATGTAGGAGGCAACCTGAAGCAGGCCACCGGTCCCTGCTGCTTTCGCACTGTCGTTGCGTGCATCCAGGGCTTCGAGACAGGCCGCACCGTATTGTGCTGCTCTCAAACCACCTCCAGGGATCGCAATGCCAACCTTGGGGAAATTATTCTGGAAATCAGACAACGTGTATCCCAGAGAGGACCCATCGCCCAGCCAGTCGGCCCATGCACGAGGCAATACGGTTTGTGAACGTGTATTCACATATTCCACCTCTCTAGGATGTAGAGTCTGATTCTCTGCTGAGAATGTCCGTAGGAGGGGCTGTGTAGAAAAGTCCGGACAGTCAACGTTGGTGAAGGGTGCGTAGTCGGTCACGCTTGCTTGTTGTATCTGTGGCAAACGCTGGGAGGTCGCGGAGGGGGAGAGCTGAGACAAAATCAAGCAGACCAACCCCGTTGGAAGGAGCGAAGGCATGGTGTTGGTGGTCGCTGACAAGGCTTCGAAACTTTCTTACGGTATTTATGAGGCCCGTTACCAAGTGGCAAAGGATGAGGCGATGATATCGATGTTGTTCCATTCTGCATGATTGTCATAAATTGACTCTGCGATCTTATTGTGTGTTTGTGGGAAGCATCCCTTCCTTGGCACAACAATGTCCGTGAAACAATCCACGATACTGGATCGTTCTCAATATTCAATATCACTCCATTGGTATGTGATTATACATAGGAATACAGGGGATACCAGAAAAAATATATACCAACAATGCCTTAGGGTTTAGGTAGCTTAATCGAACCCGCCTTCAAACAAGAAATTCGCTGCTAGTTCTTCGTTCTTGTCGCAAGCAAAATATGCCTGCAGCACGGCTTCTCTCGGGAAACCGAGGGCTTCCAACTATTGCACCAATGGTCGTTATCAACATAGTTCTCGAAGATAGTCAACGACTTACCCGTTCGATGGCTGCGCGTTCTTCTGCTGTCACGCTGATCACTTGGGCGCCCGGTGGGATTTGACCCTCTCCATCATCACTGAGATCAATGCCCAGGAGGTCGGCGAGCATATCTGGGTTCTGGGCAAACAACTGGGCGAGGCCAGGATTCGCTGCGGCTAGCTGTTGGATCATGGGTTGGGCAAGTTGTGGGTTCTCTTGCAATTGTCTCCGCAGTTGCACGATCTCAGGGCTATTCCTTATAGCGTCGAGATTCAGGCCGCCGTGCATTGCCCCACCACCGGCTGCGCCTTGTGGATGTTGCTGTTGAGCGAGCTGTCAAGGCTGTCAGCAAGGAGAGGCATAGAAGAAACAAGTTGGGAGGTCTGACTTGGAATAGATTCTGAGGCTGGTTTCCTTGAGCCCGGGGTGCTGCAGCAGGAGCAGATTGTTGAGCTGCAGCAGGGGCGGACTGCTGAGCCGCAGCTGGAGCTGCACCACTTGCAGCTGCACCTTGAGCTGGAGCGGAGCCAGCAGCTTCGGCCTCTAAATGGCTGGGGATACCCTGTAGATGGACGGATGGTGAGATAAGTAAGGGGAGAACAGTCGTGTCCACTCACCGTCATGAGATACTCAGCAGCACGATCTGGATTGTTGAAGCTCGCGCGCATTGCACGTTGGACCTGATCCCGCTCGAAACCCATTTCACAGAGATTATTGATGGCACTCTGAAGAGCAGGTCCCGAAAGGAAGGATCCTGACAGTTCGGTGGGTTCAGCAGACTCGGAGGCCGCGGGTGCAGGGGGCTGGGACAGGTGCGGGTGCGGGTGCAGGGGCCACTGGTGCAGCGGCTTGTGCAGCGGGAGCTTCTGTAGCGGGAGGGGCGGGAGCTGGTGCGGGGGCTGGGGCTGGAGCGGGCGTTGAAGACTGAGCAGTACTGGTGGTTGCTACAGGTGCCTTTGGCTGTAGAGTATTCGCGTTGTGAGGAAGAGATCAACGCAGGGGGGGCATTTAACAGCACCTTTGACACCATTAGTACGAGGAAATCCTTCTCCTTGATGCCGCAGGTCTCGATGACTTTGTCATCGGCAAGGATTTTGCCTAGAAGAAAGGGTCAGAGAAAGATGAGTGCTAGCGTGAAATGCCATACCGGAGTATATGATCTTCTGGGAAGTGACGGGATGGCCATGGGCAGCTTCAATCTTGGCCTTGAGAGCCCCCACGGACTCTGAGGGCTCGACATCGATCTAGAGAAAAAATGGTGGTACGCTGGGGACGACGGGGCGAGGGAGACAGGTGGTACCTGGTAGACCTTCTGCTGGGTGGTCTTGACGGTGATCTTCATGGTGGTAGGAGGAAGAGGAGATGGTGTACATAGCGGACGCGTAATCGGAAACTATGTAATTAATTTAGGGATTACGTCAGCGGTCTGCTAAGTGCGGCGCATGAGGCAACCAGGCTCTCCTCCTCTCCTCCTCCAACCATGGAGCTCGAGAAGGGCGACGACTACCTCCGCCGTCTCTCAGCCTACATCAGGGAGAATGAGCGTGCATTGGCAGAGGCAGGTTTCTCTCGACGTCGGCCTGCACAGCGACAACAGCCCTCCGACACTCTCTCCTATCTCAATCCCCTTTCATGGCTCGGCAACGACTCTGCCGCTGGGGGTGCACCCAAGCCAGTCATACTCTCCACAGATACCCACCACCTCTTCTACGTCCTCATGCGGCTGGAGGCCCTAGAGTATCCGGTTGGCACCCTCGACGTCCAAATCGACAATCCCTCCCGGCCCATGGCATACGTCAACTTGTTTGTTCCACCAGACAAATCCGACACCTTGTCCCTGGCCTCCTTTCGCTCATCCCTTTCTGCCGTCTCAAGGTTGTCCCTGGGTGGCGGATGGTGGAATCGTGCAGATGTTCCCACCATCGACAGCGACCTCAAATTCATCTACAGCAGCTTCACCAAACTACCCGCTCTCGCCATCCATGCTCCCACCAAATCAGCCATTGAGGAGCTCATGCAGGATCCGCCCGGTCAGAATGCATTACCCTTGGATTCCTTCAAGAATCTTCAAACTCTACAATGCGTTGACATTGACCCACGCACTCTATTGGGTTGGGACAGGCTCGCCGAATCACTGCGAAGTCTTACCATCAAGAAGAGCGGGTTGGAAGATATCTCGGATCTTTTCATTGGGGCCGTTATCGACGATCAGGCGCGGAGAGAGGGAAGCGCATCTCGCAAACGCAAGAGGAGGATACCCCAACGGTCGCGCCTCTCTACCCCGCTACCTGCGGCCGTCCACGAAGTCGACGAGGAGGCCTCAGAAGTCAAGACTGACCAAGAACCGCCACCTCCACCTTCTCCTTCTCCAACTCCCCAACTCAGCTCGTTGAAATGGGCTTTCCTCAAGTCCCTCTCCCTCTCCGACAATGCCCTCACATTCATCCCTGCCGAGCCGCTTTCCCATCTCACATCGCTAACGCATTTGGATCTATCGTCGAATCTGCTCGTATCTGTTCCCCCTACTCTCAGCTCGCTTTACAACCTTGTTTCGCTCAATCTATCGGACAATATGATCGACTCCGTGCTAGGAATTTACCTCAATCTCGGTCAAATCTTATATCTCAACCTTGCTCATAATCGGCTGGAATCCCTGTGTGGACTCGAACGTTTGCACGCGTTGGAGCGCGTGGACCTCCGAACCAACCTCATCGAGGAAAGTTCCGAAGTGGGACGACTAGCAACGCTTCCCAACATCTCCCAACTCTGGATCGAAGGAAATCCATTTGTAGAATACGAAGAGCAGTACAGGGTCGCCTGCTTTAATTACTTTCATAAGGAGGGCAAGACAGTTATCCTTGATGGAATGCCGCCAGGATTCTACGAAAAGCGGAGCCTCAGTGCCCCGCCGTCCGGATCTCCCTCTGCCCACCCGCACCACTTTGCCCACTCACCGCCAGTTGTTGCCATTGGCAACCCTCACCGAAGTCCACTCTTGCAGCCTTCGAGCCATCCCGATGACCAGCCGGCGCCACCTCCCTCGAATACTTCGCCGCTTCTCCACCCACAGAAATTGGGTGGGGTGAGCGAGAAGAAGAAACGGAAGCAGCAGCGACGGATCGTTGACTTTGACGGAGGTGGAGGGCACAGTGCCGAGGGATCGCATTCCACTTTGCGTTCGGAGAATGCAGCCACCGACAAATCCCGGGGACGGTCCAAAATCTCTGGCAAGAAGAGTGGAAAGGACCAACGTCACGAAGACAACTCTATTACACCAACCCCTTCGATGTCGACGGCACTGCCGCCCAGGTCTTCCTCGATTTCAAGGATCCAGGACTGGGAGCCGCGCCCTGTAACCCGGCCGCGACACAGCCGCCACCAGACCGAGTTCCATCCGGCGAGCTCGATGAACGACGAGAGCGAAGATGTAGTTCCAGCTCCTCGCTTCTCGCCGCGCGGCTCGAATTCGCGGTCGGCGACGCTGTCGTCCAAGTCGGCTATGCGTCGGGCTCGGATGAGTGCGTCGATGTGGGAGCCTGGCTCGTCGCACGGGGACGAGGAGGAGAGTGGAAAGGACAATGCTGAGGAGTACCGACGGCGGATCGAGGCGTTGAAGCAGGACATGGGCGACGGATGGCTCAAAGTATTTAGCCAGAGCGGGATAACTAGTTAATTTAGGTACACGTGATCTTGTGACTGCTGTGTGTTTAATTGATGAGTTTATTATTCTGGAAAATAATTCGATTTCTATTTCCGCTCCCTCTTCGTCCTCCTCCTTTCTGCCCGTCGACCGTCGTTTCTGCTTTATTCACCATGGGCGCAAATCTTTCAAAGGCGATGGGTATGCCGTCGCTGTCGTCCACGTCGTAGCCCTGCCACTGACCCCCGCCCCAGGGAAGATATTCGGGAACAAGGAGATGCGGTTGCTCATGCTGGGTTTAGACGCTGCTGGAAAGACGAGTATGTGGTGCTGCCAGCCCTCCCTATCTCCCGTGTTGACCGCTTCGTCCCCTCTCGCCAGCTATTCTCTACAAGCTCAAGCTCAACCAGTCTGTGACGACAATCCCAACAGGTATGACACCAGCGACTTGCAAACACATGTCGGACCCTAACATGCAAACTCAGTCGGATTCAATGTCGAAACCGTCACATACAAGAACGTCAAGTTCAACGTCTGGGATGTCGGAGGACAGGACAAGATTCGACCACTGTGGCGGCACTACTACACTGGCACACAGGGTCTGGTGTTCGTCGTCGACAGCCAGGACCGTGAACGTGTCGACGAGGCAAAACAGGAGCTTCACCGCATATTGAGCGACCGTGAAATGAAGGACTGTCTCTTGCTGGTGTTTGCCAACAAACAGGATCTGCCTGGAGGTACGTCCCCTGTCTCGTCCATCCCGCATCATGTGCCAACCCCCCACTAGCTATGTCGCCTGCGGAGGTGACGGAGAAGCTCGGCCTGCACAAAATGCGGGACCGTTCGTGGTATGTTCACCCCAGGTATGTTCCTTCCACCCTCGTCATCGCCCGCGGAGCTGACACGTGCATATAGCTGTGCAACAACCGGTGAAGGTCTCTTTGAGGGTCTGCAATGGTTGTCACAGAATGTGAAGAAGCGCCAACCGTAATACCGACCTTTGTGCTTCCCCCCATCCCTTTCTCGATTACCCATACAGGTTTTCTCTGGTTTGGAATTCTTATTCGCTCTTGTATATCTCTTTCTTCTGTTGAATACCCATCTCCCCCTCCCTTAGTCGATATCAGATATCAGTACTCATGGCAATGCACGAACCCCTCGACGAACACTCCTTGACACATGCCTATTCCCGTTTCTCTAGCACAGCTTGCTTCCGTGGTCGTATGTTCGGCTATCCTCATAGTATCAGAGTGGTCGTAGTTGTCCCTCACTAATACATTTTGCATGGGCTTATATAAGTGGCGGGCTAAGAGATCATGTCGTCCGTCCGTCGATGTCGTGCTCGTTTAGTAATTCTTCAAAAGCGCCGCCATGACTGTCCGCGAGATTTTTGTTTTCCCCACCATCCACCATGCTGTCTAGCCTACGAGCTGCTGCCTCTCGCAGGGGCTTCGCGACCCACTCCACTGTCCGAGGCTTTGATGGTGCCATTGGCAACACGCCTCTCGTACGTGAAACGCGAACCCTCACCCCGCTTGTTGGGCTCACCCTGTACTGTAGATCTACCTCAAGACCCTCTCGGAAAGGGCTGGGGCCAACATCTTTGGCAAGGCTGAATTCCAGAACCCAGGCGGTAGCGTCAAGGACCGTGCTGCCCTTGGGCTCATCAACAATGCCGAGAAGCTAGGCCTGTGTGTCCGAATTTGCTGCTTCAACCGTTTTCGTATCATGCTCATTTACAACCAGGTTGAAGCCTGGGGGAACCGTCGTTGAAGGCACGGCGGGCAACACCGGTATCGGACTAGCCCATGTCTGCAGAGCCAAGGGCTACAAATGCGTGATCTACATGCCCAACACCCAGGTCTGTCTGTTTTTGCTCTCGAACCCTTATGTTTCTTACTCATTCTCGTCACATGTGCAGAGTCAGGAGAAGATCGACCTTCTCAAAATGCTGGGTGCTGATGTTCGTCCCGTGCCCGCTGTGGCGTTTGAGAACCCCAAAAACTACAACCACCAAGCCCGGGAACATGCTGAAAGCATCCCTAACGCTGTGTGGACCAACCAGTTCGACAACGTTGCTAATGCAGAGGCCCACTACCAAACCACTGGCCCAGAGATCTGGGAGCAGACTCAGGGCAAGGTGGACGCCTTCATTTGCTCAACGGGAACCGGAGGTACTCTCGCTGGTACTGGACGCTTCCTCAAGGAGAAGAGTAACGGCAAGACGCAGATTTGGATAGCTGACCCTCCAGGCAGCTGCTTGACTAGCTATGTCAATAATGGAACTCTCGACAGGTCTGGGAGCTCCATTACCGAAGGTTCGCTTCTCAACCTCGGTTATTCCTATTCCTCATTCTGACGACTGCTTTACAGGCATTGGCCAGGGTCGTATCACAGACAACATGGCTACTTTCGTGAAGCAAGTGGATGGCGCGTTCACTGTTCCAGACGAGAAGACGATCGCCACCCTGTATGAGCTCTTGGACACTGAAGGCATCTACCTCGGAGCCAGCTCTGCTCTCAACGTTGTCGGCGCGTACGAGCTCGCCAAAAAACTCGGAAAGGGTGAGTGCCTCCATGCCAAAGACGAGGGATTCGTGCTTACTCTCTCGCAGGTTCCACCGTGGTGACTGTCATGGCCGACGGCGCATACCGATACCAAAGCCGGCTGTTCTCAAAGAAATGGCTCGAGAGCAAGGGGCTGCAGGACGCCATCCCAGAACACTTGAAAAAGTATTCAGTGTTGGACTAATCGGATACCTGAATGTAATTCGTTCTACCACCGCGGATGGATCTTCTTTATACACCTATCTATATGTCTATCTACATTGGTGTGGATCTAGTCCGTCTCCCGCTCTGGGGCGAGAAGCGTCCGGGTGAAGCAATAGCTACACTTTTATGCCAAGTATGCGTTGGGAGTGGGGGGTAGCCGAATTAGCTGTAATACTAGGGTAAAATAATACATAAAGCAGGATCTCCTCCGAGTTCATATCCGACCGACTGCGAATTCAACTCGATGGAGGTGGGTTCGATGCTGCTGGAGGTGGAGGAGGTGGTGTTGGCGCCTGTGCCTCTGCTGGTGCTGATTCCGTCAACTTCAGCTCGGCTTCCCAACGTTCTTTCGCCCGCACAACCTTTGATTGCAAATAGTGTGAATGTGTCGGTACTGATGCTTGCTTGGGCGTAGGCTTAACCGGCTTCTCGGGTTTAGGCGGCGCTGAGTTGGCCTTGAAGAGATGCTCGTAATTCTGGAAGAGAGGAGTTCAACAAGAGAGGAGGTGCGTAGGATATTTGAAAACATGCCTTGAGAACCTGCTCCAGTGTTGTATCTTTTTTAACGTTGAGAATCAGCTGTGCTTCGTCAAGGGTCATCCGGTGCTGGCGCGTGAGCTGGTCCGTCGCTGAACCCGACGTTGCGTGTCCAACACCAGCAGCATCGCCAGCTATTGCGCCCTCTGGCGTCGAATTTACATCTATATGACTGTGGTCAGAAACCGGAGACTATACAAGCATTGACTGTCACGTACTCTTCGCTGCTTGCTTCCCCGCCTCGTAGAATGCCCTACCCAGTGCCCGACTCCCTGAAATGAAGATTTGGACGATAGCTCTAGGAGAAGCCTGTGAAACGATGAATCAACGTTGAATCCTGCAGTCGCATTGTTAATACAACTTACCATTGCAGAACGAGGGAAGAGTAGGCGTAGAAGAAGAAGACAGAACAATTCCGATGATGACCTCGTATTCGATCACGTGAGGCTTCCAAAAATTTGGAGCCAACTCCCGCTTGTTCGTCCTCTACCCAAATGGCTCCCTCTTCACCCCATCCTCCTTCAAAACGTAAACACAAGACTGCCGATTCAAAAAATGCGCAGCCGTCCAAGAAGCACAAGAAAACTGAGGCCGTGAAGCCGAATGATAAGGGCAAAGGCCGCGATCGCGAATTCCAACTGGTGACTTCATCTATGGTGGTTTCCGTGCCTCCAGTATTTGCTGGGAACCCAAGAGCGGGCGTCGAGGAGATGCTGGACTCTCTAATCATGAGGTACGTCTTATACCCACCCCATGACGCGTCTAGAGATTGACATGAGCCAGGTATATCCCCGCTCTGCAGGGGGTTGTCCTCTCCCACTCGAATCTCGCATTTACATCCGAGACTGGGAATATCAAAGGAGATTGTCCATACATTGTCTGCAATATTCGATTTGACGCCACCATTTGGAATCCGCACATTGGAATGAAACTGAGTACGGCTTTCTGTCTTTTGGCATTTCAAACCTGACCCCGCTCGTAGAGGGCCGAATAAATCTATCTTCCCCAGACCACATCTCTTTGCTGGTACACCGAACGTTTAACGTCTCAATACCTCGGCACCATATCCCCAGCAATGAATGGGTGTTTGAATACGGTCCTGCAGAAAACGACCCAGAATACGCCGAGCAAGCAGAAGCAGAGGAGGGTCAGGCGGAGGGAGAGGAAAGTTCAGATCACGATTCTGGGAATGGGAGATGGGTGAGTCGCTCTACGGGCGAGCGGCTAGGCGGACCAGATGGAAAACTCGAGTTCACAGTCATTGGGTATGGGGCCTGTTTTCGCTCGTCGCTCTACTATATTTACGATCTCTTGACAGGCTCACTGTCGCGAACGAGATGCTATCACTAGTGGGATCGATTCAAGACGACCCCTTCTCTCCAGCACATGTGCCGTTTGCTTCTGCTTCGTCGCCTCCTTCTGAGGAAACAGAGGAGAGACCTCCACCCACCGATGAAGTCATGGAAGATCTTGACAGTGAAGAGGAGGAAGACACCTTCCGACTGCTAAAACGAAAAGCTGCAACGCCAGTGGAGGAGGACGAGCCTGAACCACCAAAGCTATCGAAAAAGAAGCGGAAAGCGAAGAAGGTCAAGGATTAGTGTATGTAGTTGTATCGCAATCCATAGTTTGCAAGAACACTCGACAAAACAAAAAGACGAGGCGTTACCAGGGTTCGAACCTGGGTTTCGGGAAATTGGCATCAGAATCCCGAGTGATAACCACTACACTATAACGCCACATGCACGTGTGGGAGTGATGGGTTCATTCCCGGTGGACCGGAATGGTGGCCTCTGAAATGAGCAAGGATGCTCTCTCGACCAGCAATGACAACAAATCCCTCCCACATCCTGATTGCTCGCAACTCTCGGGGTCACAATCCCTCAGCCTCCCTCAGCTCTCCAACGGAAACCCATGCTGCAGCCTCTGGCATTTTCAGGTCATCAGGATCCCCTCCATGGAAACTGGAAGAGGTCGAGACGGCCGATATAGCATCGCAACTAAGCATGGAGGACGATGAAGAGCCCGTTGAGCTCGACGAAACCTTCACCAAGGAATCGTCGTTCCCTGGTACCGTTAAAATCATTGTTCAGAGCACAACATTCTGGTCTGTCACAAACCCTCTTGCCAATTCGAGAGGCCGAGCCACTCATCCAAGAGTTTCTGCCGTTATTCTCTATCAGGGCTCATAAAGAAGTGCTTTTCTTTGCCTCGCCATTCTTCGAGGCTGCGTTAAGCGGGAACTGGTCCGAAACGGGGAGACCGCAATCCATCTCCTCTGTGATCACGATCTCCCAGCCCCCCTCTGATCCTGCACAGAAAGTCGCGCACGAAACGCCCCCTGAATTGACTTTCGCGCCGATCGACTCCTTTGACTCTGAAATTGAAGACCTAGATGTTGTTACAGATACCGACGACTCTAAGGTCAAGGACGATAGCAGTGACTCCGACACGGCCAAGGCGGTCCACAGAGTCACCAGCCTTGCAAAGCTGGAGGGCCAATCCTCCCCACCTCCTGGCCCGCCTGAATTATTGAAATCTCCAAGCGAAGAGCTTTTGAATAAGAAGATTTCCCCTGCCAAAGCAAAGGTTGCCCGACATTCACGCAACGGACCTGATGCAGTCATCGTCCTGAAGGAAGAGCGGGTACGGTTTCAACGTCTCTTCAAGGTAATCGTTTTTGCTTAAGCGCCCACAGGCTAGCATTTTCCACGACTTCCTCAAGTTCGTCTACCCTCAGTGAGTGCTCACCACAATCTGGGCCAAGCACCCTCGCTCATTCAGACAGTCTCGAGTGTACCATCACATGGAACAACGTGGAAGGATTGATGAACATCTCTCACAAACTCTGTGTGCCACCTCTCCAGCGGGAATGCCTGACCTTTTTACTCACACATGCTGCCGGCAAGCCTATCAAAGCAATGCGAATTGCGGAATTATTCCAAGAAGAGGAACTATACCGGGAATCCAGTCGCTTTGTTCTCGATAACCCTGGCGGGTGGTCCGAACACGAGCTGAATACCTTGAGCCAGGAAACCCTTTTGAAGCTCGAGAAGAGGTTCGTGCAGCACTTGTGGTATCTTTGAACACGACACTAACGTTGTTGCACCAGACGAACCTGGTTTCTCGAGAGGGTTCTCAAGCTTGGCCTTACCCAAGTCGCTAAAGAGTACCAATGCTGTCCAACGTGCCCAGATCCACCAACGTGTGCGCGTCTGCTAGGCGACAAGTGGTCGCAGGCCTACCACTCTGTTTTCCGCTTCGGTAGGGACTCTAATCGACTACTCGCACATACAGTCGCTCACTAAGTTCTTAGGCCCACCACAGCCATCAATGGTATTTCGCTACCTCAGACAACTTGAAGGCGTCAGCCCACCACTCGCACTATCTCAAACGGCTTGTCAAGCAAGCGCCAAAGCGTTTACAGCAACCTGTCAGTCTTCGTCATCCATTAATTAACCATCGCATAAATCTGACTGGATCGCTCGGTAGTATTCGACCGGATGTTCTCACTAGGAGTCCGAGGGAGCGGAACCGAAACGACACCAGCAAGCATCGGCGCCAGAGTAGCCGTCGCTGCAGTCGCTGGTGCCGCCTCCGGTCCCCGGAGACACTTCCTCTACTGTACATTGAAAACCGACTCGCCGCAGAAACCTAAGCGCAGCCGAGGGGAAGTATGAGATATGGAGAACGTCTGCGTGTACATAGCCTCTTAGATCTCACCTGTCACCAGTCATGGGGTATCTCCCGTGTTTCAAATATACCCTCCCCCTTCGCTTCATATGAAGGCTGTCATAACCCTCGTACAGTTAACCCAAACATAGTTAAAGACGTCAATGCCAATCTATACAATCGAGACGATCGATTTCAACATGACAACAGGCTACTACTCGTGTCGTGAGAGGGGTATGTATTGGAGTAATAACCGAACCACCAGATACAAAAGAGGCAGAATGAAAATATGATATAAACCCAAATGACAGAGATGAAGATGAAATTTAATACACAAGGTAATGAATACATAGAGCTGAAAATAGATAGATGTCATGTCGTGATAAAGAGTCAAGAGAGAGAAAACAAATCAGCTTTCATCCTTGAACACCTCCGGGGCGTTATCAATCAGCCACTCGATAAAGAGCGCTTTACCAGCCATATCGCTGAACTCGGCGCCAGGATCTCTTGAACGCATTAGCGTCGCTATGTTGGATAACAGTGATTAGGAACTATAATCAAAATGAAACGAAGCAAAGACTTACGTCCAAAGACAACACCCAGGTTGCGAGATGTCATTCGATTCTTCTCGCAACGAAGCCGCACACTGCAATGGTATCTTAGCACCGATCCACTTCTAATCATGAGAATCATTGAGACTTACTGATGAAGGTGCACCATCAACTTCATCAAAGTAAAGTAGTGCTCGTCTGGTAGATCATGCACCAGATCAGTCAACGTTTGATCCTTCAATGCCTGATCTCGAATCGAGACACTCGCAATGAACTGGTCGTGGAGGTCAAAGGTGAGGAGAGGAACAGGCAACGACCGGAAGTAATTCTTGAGTACGGAGGTGACGCTGCAGATATCGTTGAAGCGATCCGAGTCGAGCAAATCGAAGGAAGAGTAGTTGCCGGATTCGAACAGCTGTGTGATGGCTTTCGTTTGCGTTAAACCGCCAGTCTTCCTGTAAATACCCTCATAGTCAAGGGCGGACGCCTCGACAGCATCAATGCATTTCTCGACAATGACAGGAATCCGACGGTCATCATCTCTGGCATCGGCTCGGACCTGTTCGGTGAGGTCTCTCCCGAACATTGACGGTGCTGTGACATTCAACATCGTTCAGCAAAAGTAATTCATTGGAGTAAACATTGGACTTACGCAGAGGTTCAGGAGGTGTGTTGTCCTTGACAACCACATTGTGCGTTTGGGCACAAGGGATCTGCACATTGGCGATGCACCGAACGTGAATCGATGTCGAGCAGACTAAAACAAAGTCAACAACAAAACAAACTCCTCCGAAACCATAATCGACATACCTGTACACTTGAGCTGCGATCCCCACATCTTGTCACCACAATGATCACAGCGCGTAAACCGAAGTACGCTCAACTGCTGGAAGTTGTGTTCGATATGCGCCTTGCCTTTGCTAAACTCGACACCGCCACCATTCGTTGTCGCTGGAGGGGAAACCATCTCCTTGACTTTCGACCCTGGCCACTTGAACTTGTTCTTTGCCGGCGTATGCATCTCCTGATTCAATGTCGGCACTTTCATATGGGTGCCCGTATCTTCATAAACCGTCGAAGAGCTGCTCGTGGACATGGTCAGCGTGGGCGCAAGCGCAACACCTTGAGTCACAGAGGGCTGTCGACTCTTTTCCGTCCGTTGGGGTGTTTCTGGGATGGTTTCCATACGACGCGAATAAACAGCGCTGAGCTGAGCAAGTTCTTCGTTCCTTGCGTTGAGAGCAGCTGTTTCCTCCAAGAAGACATCTCTTACGGCCTTCAATTCTGTAATCTCCCGTGTGAGTTGCTCTCGTTGTTGCTGCAAAGGAATAAGATCGCGCGAATATTGATTGCGAATGCCATCCAAGCGCTTTGTCAACGAACGACCGAGTGCGGCGGGTGCGCTTTCACCAGGCGATGCACCAGAACTAAAAAATAAATGGATGAGTAGGGTCAAAAATACGAGATAGTTCTTGCACTAACGTTTTGGTTGCGGAAAGTTCCTCCATCTCAGCCACAGCCATATCCCGTTCCGCTTTTAATCTGGAAAGGTCTTGTTCCAATCCAGAAAGGCTATCGTGCAGTTCCTTGGTCATCTGTTGCCTGATTTCCTGGCGTTTGGTATCGCCGCTAAGAGCAGTGAGACGAGCAGCCTGTCCAGACAGCAGTACTCGCAGACGAGTTACTTCAGCTTCAGCATCACGTCGAGACTTCAACTCTCGATCGTATTCTGTCTGAGCAACTGTCAGTCCTTCAATGTACTGCTTGCTTGCTCGCTAAACGAGGCCGACGATCGTCAGTATGTCATGTCCAAGGGCAAAGAACATAAAAACTCACCCTCATTCCATCCAGTTTTGTCTTCATTTGATTGTATTCCGAGGTCTTCCCTTCCATAGTATTCAAAATAGCTTCCAAAAATGTTCGATCCAGCTTCACATGCTGAGAGTTCCTGTCTCTTGCATCTTCAACCGCTTCTCTCAACCTGGCAGTCACAGCGTCAGGGGACCTTCTTGGAACAGCTACTGTGGGTGTAATGGTAACATGCGTCTTTGCAGAAGGTGAACCATTCGGCGGGTTAGATGCCGGATCGCTGTGTCCTGAAGAGGAACCATGGCCATTGGCAGAGGTTGCAGTCGGTGTTGACGGCTGACTCGAATTGTCGTCCCCGTCGCCAGATGTGGGAGATGAGCTGGCCTCCAAAGCCTGTTTCTGTAGATTGGCTAGTTCTGATAGTGGATTGTTGTTGACAGAACTCAGTAATTCCGAGAATTCGGAGGTGTTTAATGAGAAACGAATGGGAGGGAGTGCGGGCGCAATAAATGTCGATGTCTGTACCCTCTCAACTGGCGAAGACGACTCGAAATCCGAGTAGTCATCTTTCTGCGAGGTGCTCTCCTCCACAGCATGTCCATTTCGCGATGAAGATGACCTCGAGAGAGTAACCTTGTCCTTGGGAGGAGGAGCGGGAGGGTGCTTCTCATCACTTTCGGGTTCTGTATCCGTTCCACTTTCCACGTTGTGAGGAACATCCGCGCGGTACGCTGGAGACGCCGAGCGCGATCCAGAGTGGCGACTCTCGATGCTAAGACTCGAAATCCGTTGCTGCGCGCGGAAGGTAGCAGTAGGATCCACTGGACTGAGACCTGCGGAAATCCTTTCTCCGTGTGGACCGCCAGGGTTCGGCACAGAACTAGGCTGCCGGAATGACTGATCGACAGGGGATTTAAGGACCACAGTTTCATCTTGCGTATCGTAATCTTGGGTGGTTATGGACGGGGAAGGCGACCTGGAGGGATCGTGGTTGGAGGATAGTGAATGGATGGAATGAAGCGAATTTGCGTGAGAGGTGCGCCGCGTGTTCGAAGATTGTTGATCCGTAGTGGGAGGGGACGATGATCGGGCATCTGTGTAACTAGGAGGCGCGGGTGAGTTGTTAGGGAACGTTTCCGAGCGAGGTGATTGAGTAGACTGGGCAGTGGTAGACAAGGTTTCACTGAACGGTGATATGGTTAGACCAGGGTTGATTGAGCGGCGTTTCTGTTGCCGAGGGGTAACTGAAAGGCTGGTCGTATTTGAGGATAATGAGTAACCAAGTTCTGACGATACGGGCGTGTTTAGTTCTTCGGGCGGCTTCAAGCCATCGTCATAGCTCACGCTCCGTCTGGAGGCACTTTTACCGAGCTGGCCAGGGACGGGTAGTGTTTGCTGCTTGGAAGGCGCGGCCCGATCGCCCATAGAAGCTGGGTCTGCTGAAGCTGAAACGCTCTTGTATCCGTTCGATGTAGGAGCTGGTGAAGCGTCATTGGCAAGAGTTGCTCCGGATGGAATAGTATTGGATCTGGATGGAGGTTGAGATTTATCTGTTTGGCGTCGTAAAGTGTCGTTATAAGAGTTGGAAGGCTGGTGGGCCGCGGCATCATATGCAGGCGAAGGAGGAGCCTGGGGACACGATAAGTACTGACATTGAATAGTGAGAGGAGGGGGACGCACCGTGTTTTCACGATGATAATCGCGGGCAACGCGCTCCCGCGACTTGGAGGAACCACTACCACCTTGGGCACGCTCTCGCTCAGCCTTCTTCTGAGAATGTTTGCGAATTTTGATCATGCGTTCATTGTGACATTTCATACAGTAGATTCCGTTGCTGGTCTTTGCAAAGACGAGCTCGTCTATGCGGTTCTTGCAGACCTTGCACTTGAAGCAGTGCGCGTGGTACGAGTCGTCGCCAGCCATGATGGCCTCGTCGAGAATGGGCTGCTTGCAGACGTTGCAGGAATACGAGCAGTTGGCGCAGATAGGGGATCCATCGGAGAGGAGGAGGAGGTTCGTGTCTGCGGTGACTTGGTTTCGACACTTTGCACATTTGAAGCAGTCGACATGGAAGAAGGATTGGCTGGAGAAACGGGCGTGAGAGGACGTGGATCAGAAAGAAACGGGGATGCTCACCCAAACGCGACGACGAGNCCCCCCCTGCTCGTTGACTGCGGAGAGCTTGCAGCCTGGACAGAGTCTCTCGTCGGCTGGGTCGGCTGCATCTCCTGGGTCGGTGTGGTTGTGGAGGTCGAGATGGGACTGCTCGCGGAGGGGCAGCTGGTGGCCGTTGGAGGTGGCTGCCAGCGTCGCCATTGGGAGCGGGTGGGACGGTGGGGGACGGGCGGAGACTAGCTGCTCGCCGGGACAGAGGAGGAGGAAAACGAGACTTGCTCGCTGCTAATGAGTGGAAACCTAACCGCCAAGCCAGCCAGTCACGCCGTCACACGGTCACACCTCACCACCGTATCTCCTCAGCGCTCACGTAAGCATCCAGTCTGCCATGGCCCTCATCACAATTTCTGGCTATCCGTCCTCGGGCAAGTCCACCAGGGCCGCACAAATCAGCGCCTATCTCCAGGAAAGCCTCGCCGCTCCAGAGTACGACGGCCCCAAGCTCAGCGTCGAGGTCCTCTCCGACGATGGCCTCAGTCTCCCGCGCTCGGTGTACAACGGTACGCGCCCAGATCCTTGGCCAGCATCCCCCCAGTCATCATCTGCCGCCCCATAAGAATCCCGCTCGGAGAAGCCAGCAAGAGGCGCCCTCTTCACCGCCATGCAGCGTCAGATGGCTGCAGACAAGATCCTCATCGTCGACTCTCTCAACTACATCAAGGGCTTCCGCTATCAGATGTATTGCGCTGCACGGGAGATGAAGCTCAGAGTGTGCACCATCTATGTCGTTGCCCCAGCCGATGTCTGTCGCGAATGGAATGCCAGCCGCCAAGAAGGCGAAGCATATTCTACAGAGACGTATGTCACTATAAATATCGTCGGTCCGACTCTCATGCATCATCTATCCATCTAGCTTTGAGAATCTGCTCATGAGATACGAGGAGCCCTCGTCCATGGTCCGATGGGACTCTCCCCTCTTCACCGTCCTCTGGGAGGATGCAGAGATCCCTGGAGAGGGAATATGGGATGCCCTGACCAAAGGCGTCGTCAAGNCCCCCCAATGCTGCCTCCCTCTCGGTATGTCGGCCCGTCCCCTTCCGCAGCCTCATTAACGAGCGATGATCAGGTTGCAAAGGCCCCAACGGATGCCTTGCACGTCCTGGAACAGACGACGACAAGCATGGTCTCCAACATCTACGCAGAGGCCTCCGCATCTGGCACCGGAGGACCAGTGGTCGTTTCGCTCTCTGGAGGACTCAAAATAGGCGCCACATTGCCTCCGCGCAATGTAACCCTGGCGGAGCTGCAGAGATTCAAACGACAGTTTGTTACCATCCACAAAAAGGCCATCACGCTAGGATCTACAGAAAAGGGGCGTGTTGACTGGGACGAAGAGAGCATTGGGCGCAAGTTTGCAGTGTTCCTGGAGGAGCACCTGAAATCGTAGATTAAATAGTGTAATTGTGAATAAAAGGGCGAATAATAGAAACAAACAAAGGCTTGGCGCTGTGCAGGTCGCTTGGCAGCCTCCTTCAGACTCGGTTCCTTTGCCTTCTCCGACTCCTACGCTGCCTCCACCGCCCCACCCCCTTCTCCTTGCCCATGTCGAGGGCCCTCTAATCCTCGTAGACGCCAGACACGCTCGAGACGCCACAGTGCTCAAGCACCAAGGCATCTCTGCAAACCTGACCCCGGGGCGGGTCTACACAGCGCCCTTGTTCGACCACAATAGCTGACGTTGCTATTCTCCGATTTGTCGTTGGATATAAGGCACCTCCAGCCCAAAGTATCTCCTCGTCATTTCCAAGCCGGTCCTCTTCCCCAACACCCACCTAGCTTCCCTTTCGCTGGCACCGATTAATACCCGTGATATCAGGCTGCCACCATGCCTCTGCCGACCGCAGGATCGTTCTCAGTTCTGGGCTATTCACGTCCAGGAGAAGTAGTACAGTCAAAGCCGAAGCAGGCCATGATCGTACGCATGACTCCAGAGACGTTAGACGCCCTTCAGGACTTTCCCAACAACCCACCGATGGAGTTTCAATTTGGAAACAACCCTGTACGCCCCACTTCCTCTATCAAGCAAATCCTCGATACTAACACCGATGCAGGGTATCTACATTGGAGAAACCTTCTTTCCAATGATGCCAACCTCTGAGAGCGCACCCCACGACCTCTACCTTCGAGCTTCATCCGCAACCAAGAAGACTCCACCTTTTAAACTGCATGCAAATGTGACGGGGCGCTTCAGTGTACAGCGAGAACTTGCCCCAAGTGTCGGAGAGAAAGTCCGGGAGAGCACAAATGAGGCCATCAACCAACGTGCCACTAGAACTACCATCAGAATCGACGATCCCAAGGCACTCCTCAACTCGACAGCCCCGGCAAAGCAGAAGAAGAAAAAGGAAGCAAACGCTGCATCATCATCATCCTCTTCCTCTCGAACGAGTACCTCGCTTTTGGACAAGGCGAAGAATAAGGCAGCTGCAGTCGCTTCCCGCGCGACGAAGAATCCCGTATCGAGCGGGAATCCTCTTGACAAACTCTCGCCTGAGAGAGCTCAAGATCTCCGCCGACGGTTGATCCATTTCCTCGCGCCAGAAGACCGATCGGAGGATGAGGTTGTAAGGGCGGTAGGTGGTCCCAACTGCACTCCTCAAACTCGACAAGCTGTGTGTCATGTTCTGGACGAGGTTCGTAGTTTCACAGCACTTTTCATAGTATCTCTGACTCAATTCCACAGGTCGGAGAGATAACCGAAAGGGGCTCGAAGCAGTATCGTCTCAGGATGCGAACTTGGACAGAGGTGCGGCCATTCGAATGGGCCAACTGGTCAGAGGCAATCCGAACCAAAGTGGTACGCAATGGGCGAGGGAAACTGAAAGCTCTGGGCATTCCAGAGTCGGATTCTGCCTGGGCCCACTTCACTCCGCCGAGCAATGGCTCATCATCTTCCTCGTCGCTTCCATCTCACACCAGAGTGCAGTCCGGAGGACGCGAGACACCGGAACCCCGACGTGTGACTACCTCTCGCGATGTCCGAGAGAAGGCTCCAGCCCCTACCAAGGCGGGCCGAAAATCGGAGATAATGGCCAAGGACGAGTCCAGAAGCGCGTCAAGGGGTGTAAGAGATAATTCTCCTGGCGAGGTGTCTCGTGTCGCGTCTTCCTCTTCCTCGACCAATGCGGCCCGGAAACAACCCGGGTCAGGGTTTAAATCGATACCGAGTAGCAAGCTTTCCAACAGCGTTGACGCAGACCCACCGAGCAGGAAGCTCAACGACATGCGACCACCCCCAGTGAGAGACGCCCCTTCGACCTCTTCACAGCAAAGCAGTAGCTCCAAATCTCGTGTGATCCCACGAAGCAGAGGACTCGGAGATGAGAGCACACACGAGTCTGATAACGAGCGACGCCGACCTCTCCACTCAAGTCATCCCTCAAGCCTGTCCCAGAAATCCAGAGCAGCGGGCGATCATCGAGATTCTGATACCGAGAGACGTCGACATCCGCTGCCTGAGCGGGAGCGGGATCGAGGTCGCGAATCAGATCGCGAAAGAGATCGTAACCGTGGCAGGGAGAGGGAGAGGGAGTCGTCTTCTCGTGTCAAGGACATCAAAAGGGAGCGTGAAGAAGGGGAGACTTCAGACGCGAGCGTCAGCCTTTCGAAGCGGAAGGCCCGCCCCCAGAACGATGACGACGATTTCTATCCTTCGAAAGCTGCTCAGAAGCGACGAAGGATCGAAGTAGCTTCTTCCAGCCTTCCTCCGAAACCAAAGGTGGAAGAGCGGGAGCGCACCTGGTCATCTCGAGCATCTGACGCCGAACCTCCTCACCGTCCGAAGATAAAACGGGAGGAGGCCTCACCTCTACCCCCGCTTTTAAACCCCAAAAGACCTCGTTCTCCGCCTCCAAAACGTCCCATTACCACACCTGCAACATCCTCTCAGGCAGGTTCCACCTCGGGTAATGTGAATGGATCCAAAAGCGCCAAACCAAAGGCACCTCTCAAATTTCGTCGGGGCTCTTCCATCTACACTTCGTCAGAGGATGAAGGAGAGCTACCCCAGTCGACCAGACCTCGACCAGACCCGCGTAGTGCACCTATTCCCAAAACTCTTCCGCCACTTCCTCCCGCCCCGCCACCATTACCTCCATCTCAAATACCTTCATTGAGCCCTCTCAATACAAATGGCACAGGCCGCATGCCTTCGTCACTACGATCCTCTCGCCCGGCACCGTCGCCCTACGACAAGGACAAGAGCCGCCGAGCCTCGCTCCGGGAACGCTACTCCGACGTCTACGTCCAATACATGGAAACTCTCAGTAAACTTGCGTCCGAGCGCAATAAACTCGAGAAGATCGTGCGGGACTATGACCGGATGAGCTCGGGCTCCATCACGGACTCGGAAGGCGATGTGATGACTCCCGACGAGCTGGCTGAGCTCGCTGCGAAGCACAAGTTGAAGCACCAGGAGCTTGATACTATTAGGAGGGAGTTTGAGGTGCTGGATTCTGGGACTGGTGGATCGTCCGAGTGATATAGATAGTTATAGAGGAGAGGAACGGTAGGAATGTGGAGGGGATACTTTGTACTAGGACGGTGTATTTTATGAATGATATGAAAACTATTATTATTCGTAACAGATCTTAGACGTGACTGACGTTTTATGCAATGAGAATCCGTGGTAGGGCGGGCGAGCGCTTGAGGCCTCTTCATTTCCGTTTCCCACGAGAGTGTGCTTAACTTCTAACCTCCATCATCATCTCGCATCGACCTTGGTGAGCACCTTTCTCTGTTTCTCTGCACGTACGATAGGGCAAAGAAGAAAACAAGCAACCTTCCTGAATACCAGGTTTCCAAAAAGGAAATGCTGCGTTTTTCGCCTCTCAATGGTGAATAACCGCCTGACGTCGACTCGCTCGGGCTTGCGATGTCAGCTGGATGACGGGTGTAATTTGCAATCGGAGCCGTATCGCTGCAAAAATGTAGCCTCAAGATATGAACTGACTTGTTCTTGACAGATTTCATCTCCTTTGACTGTTGTGCAAAACCGTCTCGCTGGCCGTTTTCTTTGACGTACTCCGGTTCTGTGTACTGCCGCTGAGATAGTGGGGTTGTATCACATCTAGATGATGACCTTTTCAATTCGTTCGTTTTTCCTTTGACGCCACGCAGGACATTCTCGTTACTACTCAACACAAGTCGAGCTTTTAACAGCTTACACTTCTCGGAGCCGAAAGGGACACGGTCGTTCAATTTGTACCAGACTCAGTTGCAGGCTTGATCGGCTGAAAAAAAGGGTGCTTGTCCGTGACCCATGACTGCTGCTAGCTCCCTATCAAAACATTAAATGTGTGGAGCCGAAGATCGCGCTGCCCGCGCACCACAAAGTCTCCACGGAACTCAATATTGAACGGGGTCAGGCTTTCGACGCACTGGACCTGTTCCGTCGGGCTGAACGTAATTAGCCACGATGTTCCCGGAGCCAAGGTGTTCCACCTTCCTACCCCGAAGGAGTGGGAACACAAACGCGGTTCTCTGCAGAAGACAGATGATGCCTACCGAAACGACCTTCTAAATCCCTGAACGTGTGCAACACTCCGAGATCTGGCTCACCTGACTGAATCTTATCAGTTCCACCCTCCCCCGCGACTTTCTGGAGTTCCCAGTTCGGGTCAGTGAGAGTACGCCCCTTCTCAACCGTTGTTCGTCGATTTCTTTTTCGTCATCCGTTCAAAAGTTTCCTCCAAACAGAACGTTCCATGGGGTCAAACCCAAGCCTAAAAAGGATTGCTGAAAGGTAAGGATAAATCTAAACTGAATTACCCCCGCACGCACCTTCTGAACTGGCCATAGGAATGGTAACTCGCTCAAAAGAACGCTCTATCACGTTCCACTCCGTGATAAGTGACGAAGGGTGTCAACGCATGATCTCGTGCCAGTAAAATTGCCACCAGAGTGGAAGTATATGCGTCCAACAAATCGAGGCTGGACGCATTGCTCATGCTACCTATCTCGTCTTTCCATTACTCTCCAATCCTTATGCCACCCAGCGCCTAGGGGTTTATGATCTCCGGGAGTGGGGGGATAGTTCACTGTCCCTTCCCGGAGGAGGGTCAGCTGGATCGAAAATGCCCATGAATACGCAGTGTAGGAACGGATGAAGTTGGACGTTGGAAGTCGATTCGAACAACGTTAGATTGAACGTGTCGTATATCTACCGTGTTCAATGCATGGTCTGAGCTGTCCACGAATCGCTGTCATATCCCCCTCTTCTCGTAGTTTGGAACATGAATATGAGTCCAAGTGAAAGCGGCACTGGATAAGCATAACACTCGTAACATGATACCGGATCGTAACTAGTCGAAGAGCGTCTACCAAGTCCGGCGTTAAACTTTTTTTTTGTCCAGTCCATACAGTGCCTATCGGATGGTAAAATCGATCCTGAGAGGAGAGATCACGCTTCCTCAATTACGTCAGTAAGACCAAAGTTGGCGCCCAACTGGGCGCCTCCTCTGATGAAACCCGAACTCGCCTTGAGTGCAGGCCATCACCCTCGATAATGAAGGGCAAGGGGACGTTGGACAGCGGTATGCCGTTAGACTCTCGCCTCTTTCAGGATTGCGAGCTGATTGGGCTACGACATGATCCGTGGGCGCTGGCCTCATATGGCCAGTCGAAGATCTTCGATGACACTCAATTGACAGATGTTCCCGAGAACTCTTTTCATTTAGAAAATTGCGAGAGTACCCTGATGCCTCTGAGGAAACTGGACGTACCAGAATCCGTTCTTCAGGTCACCACAACTGTGAATTAGATGCTACTGAAGGGGGCGGCACTGACAACGAGATATAATTCATAATTTGCGCGTTTATCGTAGTTTATTCCGACGGCTAGAGTAAGCGACCCTGGGGCGGTAAATCGGTGAAACCACCCTCGGTACGATCATAAACCAAAGATCCACGAAGGTAAGTCTTTTCCACCCGACCTGTCAGGGTCATTCCTTGATAGGGGGATATCTTGTTCTTATATTGAAGCAATTCTTTTGTTACCTGTGCGTGGACACAGGACATCAGCGCTGCTTTCTGTCCAATACAATAAGTACACACCTCAAAGGATGCCGCCGGTTCCCACAACACAAAATCGCCGTCGTACCCGACCTTTATCTGTCCCTTCGACTTCCCGAGGCCAGCGTGTTCAGCGGTCTTCTTGCTCATCAAGTCTACTACTTGTTTGAGCGAGAAACCCCGTTTCTTTCCTTCGGTCCACAACAGACTGAGTCCTAGGCCAAGGGTACTGATCCCACCCCAGGCAGACATGATATCGCCAGATTCGACATTTTTGAGTTCAATCACACAAGGGCTGTGATCAGAGACCACGCAGTCGATAAGACCCTCCCTGAGCGCATCCCAGAGGCTGTCTCTGTTCTCGTCCTCTCTGACCGGGGGACAACATTTGAACTCCGTATGACCATCAGGAATATTCTCGGCATTCAGGCACAGGTAGTGGAAACACGTCTCGACGGTCAGGGGTAATCCTTCTGCTTTCGCTTTCCGAATAATGGGGAGGGCCGATGCCGCCGAAAGATGTACGATATGTGTTCGTAAGCCTGGGTATGTCTTCTGCAGTCTGTAGACAAGGGAAATGGCGTCTTGTTCGAACCGTTGCGGTCTTGACTGCAGGAAGGTTGAGTAATGACGTGGGTCCATATCAAACTGCGCGTTGACAGCGCTATCTAGCTCGGCGTGGAAGAGCAGGATACTCGATGCTTCCTAAGCACAACAGATGAAAATCATGATTCACAACTGCATTAAGTGCCTGGAATGGACATACCTGTAATTTCTCCATCGCGGGATGTAGGTCGGCTTCTGCGACACACGGGAATTCCTATTTGTTGTCAAGAGAAGATATTGAGGATATTGCATAAGATTAACAGGAAAGCGAAGCAAGCATACATCGACACCGCTCTCCATCAGGAAGCACTTGAATCCCTTGACGCCTGCATCGACAAGGGGCTTGAGGTGGTCCTAACACGCCGGTCGACTGATGAGGGGCAGTTTGTGGATCAGAGCGATAGAAAAGAACCTGATTTCCCGGAATGACGCCTCCCCAGAATCCAACGTCGGTATGACATTGGCCGACAGCAGCCTGACGTTTCTCTTCGAGATTAGCGACGGTGGTGGTCGGAGGAAGCGAATTGAGAGGCATGTCGACCACAGTGGTGATACCACCCGCTGCTGCAGCTCGAGTGCCCGTCCAGAAGCCTTCCCAAGCAGTGCGACCGGGCTCGTTGAGATGAACATGGGCGCTGCAGGGAGAATATCAGATCCCTAGTTGTTATCGGTTGAGGCTGCGGATAAGAGCACGCACTCGAGAAGACCTGGAATGACGATCTGTTCCGCGGCATCAATCCATGAGATGATGGTGCTAGAGGTGTGTGTTGACTGGAACTGTGCTTTGGACAGATGCTTCTTCTCGATCTCTATGATTTTCCCGGAGATCTTGTCAATGACAATAGTTGCGGGCACAGGGTGGTCATCCTCAGGCAACAGCGCGAATTTGGCAGTGCAGACAATGAGTTCAGCCATGGCGGCTTGAAGAGGGAGGTGTGTGATGGCAGATAAAGCACTAAGCTGTTCTCGGCTTCCTTGCACTCCCCCGTGTGGAATTGATTGGGTATCATGAGAGTCTAAAAGGCAAGTATGTACAGATCAGGAGGAGATAAAGAGGAGTCCGGGGGACATTGCACTGACTGGGCTCGGGATTTGTGATATGAAACAGGATATTCTGTTTCCGTGACATGAGCCGTTGCCTCGGTTGATCATCAGCCATCCCTATCGCGACTTTAAAAGGAGAAGGTGTATGTGCTAACCTCCCTTTCCTTCCTCGCTAGTCCACCATGCATCACTACTACAATTCGGAATATTCTACATCGTCCTCGACCCTCAGACTCGAAAATACGCCTCCGCGTCGACTACCTTCCGTTCCGGGAAGTCGGGCATCACTGTCACCCTCGCCAGTCGAGTCCCGACGCTCCTCGCGACCGCTGCCCAAAATACCAAGAGCCTTGACTTGCAAGCAATGTCAAGCTGTTATCACTTCCCACAATGTCCTTCTACCTTCATCCCAGGTATGTCTCGATTTTTATCCCTCACGAACCGGACGTGTTCTCATCATTCCTCTTCCCCAGCTCCCACCGCACTCGAGATCGTTTCGCGGATTCGCCGGTAAGGCGTCGCTATTCACCGAAACGTATGTTGCATTCTCCGTCCGTTCCTCCCCTCAAAAAANTTGAATCATCCTTTTAGATATAACGTCAAGGTTGGCAAGCCGAGTGTGCAGCTTATGACCACTGGCGCCCATACCCTATCAGAAATTCAGTGCGGGTCTTGCTTCACGTACGTCGGGTGGAAAATCGTCCGAGCGCACGAAGAACCTGAACGCTGGAAAGAAGGAAAATACCTTCTCGAGCTAGAGCACCTGGACGCTCAGCCTGACCCGGTCGCACCGCTAAGCTTCCGCCTTTCAAAACGCTCCTCCGCAGACACGGACTCTGGATCGGACTACTAGCTGGCTACTCCCTTCCTTGGACATTCTTTATATCTCTCGTACGTGTAATCGAACATTTCCCCAGCTTCCCTCCTTTGTTGTTTGTTGTAGCCTCTATCCCTTCTTCTGTATTACGACCCTTCAACGATCCCCTCATACCCCGATTCCACTTTCGGATTTTCGTTTCAAATTACCCATTCCCCCCAAACCTGCAATTGTATCACTACTACCCACATTTCATCATAATTTATCCATTACCCACCTGTAACATGTTCCCCCAAAACTTCGTAATTCAATTCATAATAATGCTCACCACGGAATCCCGATTGCCCGGACCTTAGACCTTGGCACTAGTACGCACTAGTCCTCCCCGTATGCGCTCTGGCCGTGCATATTTCATCATTTTCACAGCGCGTACGTCGGGGCTTGATAACATAGGTCGGGTCGGTACTACGATACCGACGCGTTTCAAGGCTATCAGCCGCAGTCAGCCGAGGGTAAACCATACCGCGCAACGGGGCGAATTAGCGTCGGATGGAATTGCGCTAGTTAGCTGCGTCACTTGCGCATACGTACTCTTCTGATAAAGGTCGCCGCCCAGAGCGGTGACCTTGGCCTTACCTTCCGAAGAACGCTCCATTGACAATTAGACAAAGGAAGTGCTCCATAGCACGTATGTAAGTGTAACCTTTGCACTTATTGCAACCGCGCATTGTATTCCGGCACACCGCGTCCTTGTTTCGAAGGAGACTGCAACCATGTGCACACGCCTTGTCATAACACACTCGAGGTTAGAAAGCTACATAGCCTCTGAAAGATTTTTCCGGAGTGCTTGGAACTTGGGTCCTCGATGAGAGGCGCCCCAAAACTCTAAAACACTCCATGAAAGATAGACAATTATCACCCCTTCGCACAGCTTCGTATGGATGCAATTGAACTCTGGACTTTTTGGTATGTATCTAATATTATCTTATCATCATCACGACATCTGCAACAAGAGAGCAAGAAGGAGGGTGAGTACACTGCATGGAGGGATTATCAGCGAGTGTACGACACCATGATCCGTATGCACTGCCAAAGGGGGTGGCAGATGATCGAATCACTGAGCGTCTAAGGATCTTCAGTGGTATCACCGATCGCGAGGCACGACCTGTGGCGAATAGCTAGTGGATGAAGGAGGGCTCGAGGCTGATAAAAATCAATTCAAAACAGCAAATGTTTCCTCGTGTGGTTAGATGAGGTACAACTCGTTGCCCTTACGATTGAATACGGAACTGTCCCCCATCAAAAAAGCAGTGAGTCGGTCGTAGATGAGGGTCATATGGCGAATATTCACCAAGGTATTCCCTGGAGAGAATCAAATACAGTTCACAGCGGTGGAAGCAAGTCGCAACTATTGCAGTAACGAGCTGTATCATACTGACCACTTTCGGTCCGAGAATGCGCAGATTCAAATTTGGTGGTTCATACCTGAAGAAAGATCAGCAGACTCAACATGTGGGCTAAGGGGAATTGAGTTACCTTCGCCACACCAGAGAGAATCGTCAGCGGAAGAGTATTTGACAGATGCCTTGCCACCATCTGCCTCCTTCGATCAGGGTCGAACAATCCTACGTGATGGAGAGACTTCATTTCACAGAACGTGCAAGACCGCAGACCAGCAGGAATGTAATGGAACATAATAGATCGTCATCGTCATTAAAAAGCAGGTACCGAAACCATGAGAGTGGTAAAAAGTCTAGCAATTCAAAGTTAGTCTCGTTCTCTTCGAAGTATTAATTCGCTGTACGAACTTACTATCCTAACAACCCGTTATAAACGCCCCCAAGATTACTCCAATCAATCCTTGGCAACTCGAAAGCGTCAGTTACCCTCGCATACCGAATACCCCCAAGACGCGAGACTGGTCTCAACTTGGAGGGATCAATGGTCTCTCCAGATTCGTCCAAAACGTCCTCCCGGACGTGAATGTGTTTGATCAGACCCAACACTACGGTCGTCGTGATTCGAGAACTATTTGGGGCGCAGATATCTTGAAAGCTATACAACTGTGTTTTGCCGGTCAACGTGTTGAAAAACGAGGCTCTGAAAAAGACCGAGCTGACGGAAAACCTACCTCGCATTCAAGGTTGATTGCGCTTTCCTGAACGAGAGGGGGTTTGACGGTGATCTATTCAGTCAGCTCGAAAAGTCAGTTTTGAATGAGATGGATTATTCCATTTGGAGTCCCCAACGGAAACACAAAACCTTGGTGGGAGACACACTCACGCTAGGTTCCGGGGTGAGGCCACTGAGGATCCATTCATCTGTAGTAGCGGGCGACTCAACGGAAGTTGCGTTAGCTGCCTCCACAAATGGTTCACTAATCATGTTCACGGTGAACTGTTTCGTGCTGAGGATATTCTCCCGTGTATCCTTTGGCCGTCGTTTCGATAGGCTAAAGGATATGCTGATCATAGGAGGATTGTGAGAGACCTATAATCAATCCACGCCATGGAATGGAAGGCCTGGATTTAGCCTGGCATGGCAGTGCGAATGATGAGGGATGTTCACCATTGAGAAGTAGCTAGAGAGCTTATTGTCAGCAGCTTCTCTCAGTCTTACAATTGAAGACTACTCCTCTACCTGAATGGTGCAAGATTCCGAATGCCATCGCTGGATATGGTCGACACGAATGCGATGGGCCGCGGTATAATCGTAGAAGTCATCAACTTGTATGCATCTCTGGTGTATAGGGATAGCCTTCATGAGAAGGGCATTGCATTCCATGCTCTAATGAGGACACACCTTGGTGCTGTATAGCCCATATCCCAGAGTTTGCGTTTCACATCCCTCTTCTCGTTTTCAGGCCGCTGACCAGGCTTCCACAATGGATTGGGTGGCTGAGTGTATATCAGGGGCTTGGCTTTGTCAAGTTCTGGCAATGCAGGCTCATCTTCTCCTGGGGTTGGGTCCGGAGAAGGAAGAGGAGGATGATGGTGGGTGTAGTCGGATACCAACGTTGATTGGGCGCGAATCGCTTGGCACCGTTCCCAACTTGCCCCGGAACCGCGACCACAGCGATGTCGCAGATTCCTTGTTACCACTTGCAGCCTACCAATATTCGACATGGTGCCTGAAGGTCAAGTGTCAGCTACTTATTTGCGGTGCTCTGGCCTGGAGGCAGACAGAAGGTGGCAGCGGCCCTGGCGGTCCTGTTGATGTCATTCTCTCATGTTGGAGACTCCCGCTCCGGATCCTCAACCTGGCAAGAAGCACCCACAGGCCGGACAATGGGCGTCGAATTCGAACATAAATTCTCTGGACATTACCAAGCATACCCCCAGGATCACAGTCTTTCCCGACCATCGCAGGAACTTGTGGGCAAAAACGACTCGAAGAGGATGTAATGAAGGGTCTTTGAAAGAAATCACGCGTTCCATGATGAAGACGGAAGACGGCTTCTTGATACTGGCTCAGACTCTGCTGGTAGATTATTTAAGGCGGCTCACTGGTGGATATCTGCCTAGATTCCCCGTTGTTTCGCCTTCACGATGTCGACGCTGGACGATACACCTCCCGGAGACTCCCTATCTGGCTTTTACGGCTGGACCAATACCCTCAAGGGTATCTACTACGGCCCAGGGTCTGTCAAGACGGCATTACCCAAGCTGCTCCAAACTCTGGGAGTTAAGAAGGCACTCGTCGTAACAGGCCGGACGCTCCATGAAAAGGTTCGTGGATTCCAGGCTCTTCATAGATAAGGCGCTGATACCTATCCAGACCGACGTAGTACGACGGGTAGAGAGCATCCTGAAGGAGCATGACGCCTATGGCGCTACCTTCTTCGAGATCGGGGAACATACCCCGATCGCTGGCATCCGGCAGGGGATCAAGGTATTCCAGGAGAATGGCTGCGACGTCATTGTCGCCGTAGGCGGTGGATCACCTGTAGATGGATCCAAAGCCATCCTCTACAATATTCAACTCGAGACAGGGGGCCCGACTTTGAAACAAATCTCCATCCCGACTACCCTGAGTGCTGCGGAATATAGTGTACGAACTCTAATCATTATACTTTGTCTTTCCCGGTCTGATAATGAAATTCTCTACAGATCGGCGCCGGGTTTACCAACGATGCTGGCGAGAAGGTTGCCGTCTCTTCTCAAGATCTAGCTCCCGCTGGTATCATCCTGGATGGGGAGCTGACATTGCCGACCCCCGAACGCCTCTGGTATGACATCATGGCCGAAGCTTGTGAACTTCACTGATATTCTCGTGAAGGCTGTCGACTGGCATCCGATCCCTCGACCATGCAGTTGGTAAGGCCTAGGGATTCCAAGGGTCGTGTACCGCAACTCACAGTTATCTTTAGAAAACCTTTATCGTCCCGGGGTTTCCTTCCCCGTAAAGCAGTTGATGTACGCCGCGTTAAAGGACCTCTTCCACTATTTGCCTGCTTCCAAGAAAGATCCGACCAATGTCGAATACCGACAACGACTGCAAATAGCGTCCTGGATGAGCCTTTGGCCGATGAAGCTGGAGCGGTATAGGTAATAGTTCCGCTGGATCTCTGTCCGGAAAGTTGCCCGCTGACTCCTGCCTAGCGCCCTCGGCATCTCTCACTCTCTCGGCCACAAATTGGGAGCTAGGTTCAGCATACCTCATGGAATAACATCAGTAAGTAGGACTTCTTTCTGCTGTGTAGCCTATCGCCGTGTTTAACGGGCAAAAAGTGCCTAACGCTCGCTCCGACCGTGGTCATGAAGGCCGAAGTCGGGAGCGAAGATGACAAGAAATGGTTAGCTGGGGCCTTGTTCTATCTCAACGAAGCATCGACTGGGTCGCTGGATGGAGATGTCTTGAAGCTGGCGTCTTTGATCAACCAGTGAGCCTTCTCTTATTTTATGTGCAGCAAGGCCCTTACCGCGTGTTGCAAGACTCGTTATCGACCTGGGATTACAAACCAGCCTGACAAACTACAAGGTTCCCCAGGATGCACTTATTTCTGTAGCTGAGGGTGCGCTCGGAACGCAGAACCAGAATTACGAGGTTTCTAGAGTAGTGAAATTGCTGGAGACGCTGTACACAGACTCGCGGGTGTAGAGTAGAAGCTAGAACTGCCAATAATTCTGAAAATATTGCGTAATGGACGGAAGAGGAACCGCCCAGCTGCGCGGCCCATGGCATCATTGTCAGTCGTGTTCTAGGCTGGAGTATAATGCTCCAGATCGCGACGGTACCTGTATTTCTCACAAGTCATTCCACCTCTTCTTCATTATAAAACGGCGTGGCCGTCGTGGCCTTTGTCGTCGTCGTCGAGGACAGCCATCAATGATCCGACCTGCTTGGCAGCTGCCCGTAGGGTACCCCGTTCACCTACATCCGCCACGGCGAACGATTACCGCCCTCTACCTCTCCAGTCGCCGCCACGCAGACGCCAGGAGATTACGGCTAACAGCTGATCTCAGTCCAAGGGCCCGTTTCTCACAGGCTAGCACTAACGTGTCACTTCTGTCTCCAGGAACTTCATACAAATCCAGAGTTCCCCCGACAATCCTTCCCCTTCGCTCCCCCGTTCGACGCTTTCTACGTGCACAGGTCAGCATGGCCTCCGCACGCCCTCACTCAACCTTCGAGAACGACCCCTCCAAGCCCAACGGCGTTCTGAAACAGCGCAAGACCAACGGCCACAATCACGACCATGACCACGACCACGAACACCCGCATTCTCATTCACTATTCGGCCATTCGCATTCGCATGGAGAGGAGGGGCACTCACATACTCACGATGCAGAACAAATTATCGCTGCACTCAAGGGTTCCAGTGAGTGTTCGTCGCGTCCTGAAGCATCCGCAGTCCAATAATGAGACTTTTATCCATTTAGCCGACCGGGGGAGTCAAGTCACCCTTGTTGGTCTCTTCTCCAACATTGGCTTGACGGCAGCCAAGGGCCTGGCTGGATGGCATCTACACTCTGCGTCCCTTCTCGCCGACGCCGGCCATTCCCTGAGTGGTGAGTCCGTCACTAGCGCTTGTTGTCAAACACCTACTCAAAAGAGTTTAGACCTGCTCGGGGACTTCGTCACACTCTTTTGCTGGAAGTTATCACGGAAACCACCCTCGGAACGATACCCTTACGGCTTTGCAAAGTTCGAGACACTGGGAACGACCACCATTTCTCTCTTGCTCATCGGAGGTGCTCTCGGCATCGGTTTCCACTCTTACCACCTCCTTATTGTCGCTCTCGGTGACAGTGCTGCGCACATGCAACCTGGAGCGCTGCAAGAACTCCTCCTATTCCTCTCATCCAGTGCCCCTGTGCCCCACATTGGACACTCCCATGTTCACGCTGTGGATGTCAACGCAGCTTGGTTCGCTGCCCTCGGCGTCTTATCGAAGGAATGGCTATATAGAATAACCAAGGTTGTAGCGGATGAAGAGAAGAGCCCGGTGTTGCTAGCCAATGCCATTCACCACCGAAGCGACGCATACTCCAGCCTGGTCGCTTTCTTCGCGATTATTGGTACATGGCTCTTCCCCGCATTCCCCTTGGATCCTATTGGAGGTGCGTATCCGGACTGTTAATTTTCCCAATCTCGCTAACTCGCATTTGATAGGCTTGGTAGTCTCAGCTGTCATCCTGCAACAAGGCTACTCCCTTCTGCGAGGCGCATGGGGTGACCTCACTGACGCAGGGGCTTCACCCCGTACAAGAGCATCAATACAGAAGGTTCTTCAACCTCTCGTCGCAAAGGAAGGGAACGGCGCTTCAACATCCTTGACCCAGCACATCCCTCCCTTACTTGGAATCAGCCACCTGCGAGCTCGACGTGCGGGCTCCATGCTCTTCGTCGACCTGACTGCCACCGTTCCCGGTAACATTACCATTGAACAAGCCAACGCCCTGGACCAGCACATCACAAGTAGATTGAAGGAAGAAAAGAAGGAGATTGCTGAAGTTCGAGTCAAGTTCGAACCGCGATCATGAGGCGCCTTGCTCGTGTATTCGTAACCTTGTTCCTCCTATCTACGGGCATCTCATTGATTTTTTGTTGCTTTCGTATAGTTGGTTGTATAACAGCATCATCTGTAGTGTAGAATCTGCATTCATATCAGAAAAGCATTTGATTGATTCATCATATTGTTACAGCAAAGCTCGTTAAACTGATAGGTACCAGGTACCAGGTCCGCATAAAGCATAAAGTCATCATCTCTATAGATATAGCTCTAACGTATGATTAGAGGATAGATTAGTAGAAGAGGGACAGAACGACAGGCTCCATCTTTCCATCCCGGATAGCCTGTGAGCAAGCAAACCATGCCAGTTAGCCATCATTCTGGGCGCTAAAACAAATTAATCGACGCGACACGTACCTCGTAAATGACGGAGATATTCTGGCCGATGGACACTTCATCCCGACCAAGACCATTAGTGAAATGACCGAAGTTCTCGGTACCGTGCATGCGCACACCAAGGTTTTGCCGGATAAAGGTGTAAAGGACCTTGGTTTTGCCGAGAAGCGGAGCTGCGGGAGCGGGGCCACGGTCGCCGGAAAGGAATTCTTTGCGCAACCGTTCTTGGAGCTCAATGGCCTTGTTAGCAACGCGCGATTGGAACTCGGGGATAGCGGCGAGAGCATCGCCGGCGTTCGTGATAGCAGTGGAGGTAGTGAACTCTTTAAGGAGAATAGTAGAAGTGGAAGAGGCGACCGCTTGCATGCGATCGACGTTGTCCATGGTAGTCGTCTTGTCCAGTGTCTGATGCATTTCTCGCATGAGTTTGCGAGAGAACTCATTAAGCGAGAAGGACTCGGCACAGAACGAGGAGAAGGACGAGCCCAATTCTGCCTCGACGATCTCTTCCAACCCGTTCAAGAGTTCTTCTTGCATGGCTCGCAGGTCTAGAGCCTGGCAGAGAAGGTAGAGGTACGACGCAGTCAGGATCGAAAGAACCTGAATAGATTGGATCGTCGATCGCCCAGAAATTAAAGCCAGGGAGCTATATAAAATGATGAGAGAGGCACTTGAAAGCTTAGTTTTAGAGACTTACTTGATGGCTTGGTTATGCATTTCGGCGGACTGAATATGGGTGGAAACAGGAGCGGCCAGGTGACCTAGCTCTGCGACATAAGCGGCAGTCGCAATATCGACACCCTTCCCATGGTAATTGAGAGAAGGGTCCGATGCAGCGAGAGACGGTGGCAAACCGTTGTTCATCATGGGGTTGGACAACTCAGTGGATTGCGCGAAGAGCATCTTGCCAATGTGGTGAAGCGCCAATCGAGTCTTTTCCATTGCATTGGTGACAGCCATAGCCTGGAAGTTACCGCCATGGTGCACCTCCCCGGTCTCGCCGTCAATGAGGGGATTGTCCGTGGCTGAGGACGTAAAGGAGCTCAGCACGGCCAATCACATAAAAATCGGAAAGACTCACTGGTATTGCACTCCAAGGTCACGGTGGCGTGAGCGGCGAGGATATCCTCAAGCTGGGGGCCCAAGAATTGCGGAGCCGTACGAATAGGATATCGGTCTTGCTTCAAGGAGTAGCGATCCTCCGAGAGATTGACCTCTTCTTCATGCATATGGGCAATCTTACTCCCCTGGAGGAGATCCCAGATTGTCTGGGCACACTCCACCTAGATGCTCTATGATCAGCGAAGAATTCAAGCCGCTCGGGCGAAATCACGTACTTGTCCCGGGTGGGGGCGAGCAGTTGCGTGAATGAACGAGTGGAACGAAGAACGGTTGCCTCTGAGTGCCTCTGTGCCCATTGCGGTACAGACTTGAGCAAGCAAAGCCAAATGGGCGGCATCGTGTAAAGCAAGAGCCGCCACAGAAGCAGAGAAAGCTGTCCCGTTCAAAATACCGAGGGGCTCCTTGGATGCCAGAGTGAGAGGCTCGATCTTGTGTTCATTTAGGACATCCGCTGAGGAGCCGATTCGCCTGGGTCCCGAGGAGGGTGGCCCATGGAAAACCTTGATTGAAGGGTTCCCGACTAGAGGGCGAATTAATCAGATGGAAACAGACTAGAAACGAGGACGATTGACGTACTCAAGGTGCCAGCGATATACGACAAGGGGGAAAGGTCTAAAAATTATGGATTGTTCGGTGACCGGTTCGAGGCGACGTGAAAAGGAACCTCACCTCCAGAAGCAGAGATGCTGGATCGAATGGGAACGACGGGGGTGATATTCGCCATGAACACCTCCTTCATCTTCTCAAGCAAGTCCCATCTAAAATAGGAATCCACATTTAATCAACATAGTTAATACGAAGGGGATTCAACGCTCACCTCACGCCAGAGTGGCCTCTGATCAAAGAGTTCATGCGAACCATCATTGCACCACTGGATAAAGAGAAAAGCCTTCAGCTTCGGAATGAGCTTGGTATCGAAGAAAAACTTACCGAACCCAAGACTCTGGCATGGCAGTGGAAGTAGTGGGATCCAAGAGAGGCAAAACATCGAGAGGGTCAGCGGAAGTGGGAAGCACCCCGACATGCTGATGCTGCAGGAGAGCATTCCCCAAGAGCAGGGGCTTATCGGTACGAGTGTCAGCTGGTGGAAAGAAAAGTATGAAGTTAGACCGTGACCTGGGAGGGTCAAAGCTCCGGAGCGACGTACCGCTGCCACCAAAGCCTGTGGACAAGCCATAGACGCTGGCTCCACTCTCGACCTTATCAGCAATCACTTTCCTGCTCTTAGCGACGCGTTCCTTGACGTGCTGGGACTCGTCCAATTGGACTGGTGCAAGGTGACGCGCAGCTGCAACGATGCCAGCAGTAGTCAAAGTGTGTCCGTCGATGACGACGGTTTGACCATTCCTGAAAGCGAAGAAGAATGTCAGCAACGCCACCAATGAAAGAGCATGCAGCGTAACGCACTTGTACTTGGCGAGTTCACGCTGAGAAGTAATGAACTGGCCTAACAAGGTCGAAGACTTGGTTTCGACTGGGTTGGGACGAACATTGTTGAAAGGGGGGNAACGGCGAACCGTTCATCGAATCTAAGCTGGCATCGTGAATACCTTCAAGTACCATTGACACACAAAAGGTAGCAGGGGTAGTATAGCTCAATTGAGAGGGAAGGATTGAGGAATGGGAGGACCGTCAGTGGCACTGGCCCCATTTATGCACAAAACACGGATTAGATCCGTGGGGGTAGGAGACTGGGGCATCGGCAGGTCTCACCCTCTTCGCCACGATGGTACCCGAAATTGAGCAAGCGCGCTCTTCTTGAGATCTGGGATACCTTGCCTGTTAAGGCTAAGGCCTCGCGTAAAAGTCCCTATCGTATGTGTGGTATCGCAGGGTATCGCCCAGCTTATCTGACTCTGTTTTCGTTTGTATCAGCTCCCAGTCGACAGGACCAAGCATAAAAATCAGACGTTCACCAGTGACTGATCGAATGTACTGCTTTTTTGTGCACAGTAACCATAAAGGTTCCCTGACATCTTCAGCAATTCAGGCTGGCCAGTAGCGTCCAGTGACGGTGGCGTTGTCCTTGAGAGCCTGATTTGGGAACCAGATTACGCCCTGGATGCTGTAAAACCTCTTCACAGACAAATATGGGAACTCACATTGGGCTACATACATAGAATTCGAGAAATCCGATATCCTTGGATACCGTTTAGTGCAAAAATGATGCATATCCTCCCAAAGATCCAGCCGTATAATGTTTGGCATATGTACTTGGCTTACAGAAGCACTCATCATGCATCTTATGGAGTCTACATTCCATGTGGCCTGGATGACCGCATTGCTTGTCATCCGTCCCTACTTTTACGATATATGAAAGTCATCACTGACCGAATCGCCCGTATAATGCGGTAGTCGCAAACAACATTCACCAGCTCGTTGGCATCCCTCCTTGCGTTCTCAACCGCGCCCTGTCTTGCCCTGGCATCCAGCAGCAACCCTTAAATATCGAGTTTGATTATCGCCAACAGGTTTCTTGATCGTCCTATCGCTACCATATGGACAGCCGCGCCCTGCGCGCGATGTCTTGGAATTCGTTCGAATACCCTCCACATTACGTCGACGGATCTTGGATAAGTTAGAGGGGTCTTCAAGATCCGGAAGAGACCCCAAAACCAAGCGACCAACTCAGTCTTTGCTCCATCATTTCAGGATTCCCGCTCGAACGGACGACGGATATCCAATAGCAAGCCGTCAAGAATGACGTCCACAGGGTTCCTATTCCTCGGAATTGGAAACACAAGGTGCGTGACAAAGATGTCTTCGAAGAAGAAAAAGGTGAGAGCCCACGGTCAGCTAGAGAGAAGGCTTCGAAGACTCAAAAATAGTCACCAATGTCTTAATCAATCCAACGGTGGAACCACAAACAAATCTGAGTCAATCATTCCGTGTTGTCTCTATTGAATTGCTGGAATCTATTCAAACGAATGAACAAAACAGTCATGAAAATATCAAACTTAAATTGAACATTCACAGGACTCACCACACCAAATCTCCCCAGACCATCCCTACCCAGGTGATACACACGACTATCTCGCGTAGAATAGTTTGAATCTCGTTAGCAAGGAAGGGTTCCTCGAACCCTTTGATGACAACCGGTGCCGTCGCACCCTCCTTGCTGGACCTCGGTGAAATATTCAAATGATCCGGGACATCGACTCTGGCTCTTTTGATAGGCCTCGTGCCGATCGTCCGTCCGGTCTTCAATGTGTCCGGGATCTCTCTTCCAGGGCGTGATGTGTCTCCAGCTGCAGACATGTGATCCAAGAGTTGCCTAGTGAGGCCTTCTGTCAATCGACGGTGTAGCAACATAAAGACAGGATCCTGGGGCCGCAGTGTCCGGTCCACCGCCTCTCTTAACTGGCTTTCCTGGTTGGCTTCTAATGGCATTTTGACTCGGACAACCTCATCGGCAAGATTGATTACTTTTGTTGAGCTAAGTTCGCTGGGTGGTCCATGAACGTCCTCGTCAATTTCCATCTTCAGGAGGGACCAAACTCTATCCAGGAACTCGTGTCCTCTGGGGCCGGGTAACTGTACGAGGATCCGGAGGGATGCTGTAATGGTGATCGCTTGCAGGTAATTTTGGATATAGAGGAGCTTGGGGGTGACAAAGAAGAAATGGGGTGGAAGTTCATTTGAAGGGGTTTGTGTCTGATTGACGGCCAATTCCTCGCTTCCTGGCGCAAACGAGTTGGGCACATTGCACGATATTGCGATGTTGGTACCCAGCTGCTCCATCAGCCTGACGATCCACTTGTGGTCGGGTGGGATTGGGGCGAACGATGTTTCCATAGAACTGGAGACAAGTGCGGCCCAAGAACGCCACTTGTCGCGCAACACTTGCCCTGAGGGGCTCTGTTTTGCATCCCATAGTTCGACCACTAGCTCCCTTTCCCTAACCTTGGCTTGCTGCAGGACGAATGCCTTCACGTCCTGTTCGCTCATGGAACCGAGTATTGCGGTATTAAGATCCGACTTCATGTACTCTGCCAGTGAGACAATCGCCTTGACGGTATCGACGATCAAGACGGCGAGACGGGAACCCTGAGGTTCTGAATCCCCTTCGGATTGGTTTGACGTTGCGTCTGGAATAGGATCCCTCCATTCGTCTAGCTTGGTGTATAGCTGATCGATGGCTTGGTCACGTATAGGCGCGCAACGTTCGCGCAGTGACCTCAACAGCACTTTGAGGAATTCAAGGGCATAATGGAGCGGAGAAGTGGTTGGCGGTAGATGAGCATGCAAACTCTGCATAATTCCATGATCAGGGGGAAAGAGGGGAGCAAGACTTTCGGCAAGATCGCCATAAAGTCGCTTCAACCTGGGCAATTGTACTGAAGGTTGTGAAGATGACAACGATTCTATCGCCTAGGTGAATAAGCGTTTCAGTCCACCGTTCAACTACGAAGAGCACCAAAGGAAAACTAATACGCACTTCATTCCAAAAGGCTCGGTGGGCCACCTCCTTGACCGTTTCCATTAGATTTGTCTCTTGCTTCTGTGTCGCTTTCTCCGAGTCCATTTGTGATTGAATCAGCATGGATAGTAAGGTCTTCCCTGGAGGAACGACCTTTTCCGGCTCCGTGGCTAGTCGGTGAAGGAAATAGACCTGGTTCACCGAGTCGACCAGCTCCACGGGTAGTATCGTCCTAGAGGCATAGGGAAATTCGCCAGAGTTCGAGGCAGCCATGATGGTGGTCGTTCAGGGAGAAGTTGTGCGCTTACTCAGACTGCGCAACTTTCGTCAGCGGCGCGACTGATCGCGTCGACCCCGTCATCGTCATCGTGTTCAACTCCGGAGTCGACCTCGACCAGCAACCACCATGGCCACGAATACCTTTGACCTTGTTCTGGGCTGTCTATTTCCTATTGCTTTGCTGCTTGTTGGCTATCGTCTGCGCGGCCAGTTTCTCTCCTGGTCTGACCTCTGGGACCATCTCTTTGCAGGGAATGCTCCAAACACCGGCTATTTCTCTCTAGAACGTGCTTACCATTCGTACTTGCAGTATTTGACGCTGTCGCACAACGACGTGCGTCGAATGCGAACCTCATATGCATCTCTCGACAGGGCACACAAGAATTTGGGCTACAAGATCGGCTACCCTCGGAAGCTGGATCGGCTATGGGAAGCCACAAGCATGAATGCAACCCTCGCAGCAGACATAGCAGACCTCGCGGCTAAAGAGCACCCAGAGCTCAAGTACAGCCCCAAAATTCAAGCAAACACTGGAGACCTGGCCCGTGTTCGCGAGTCGCTCAAGCATTTCGTTCGCGACTGGAGCGAAGTAGGCAAGCAGGAGAGAGAACGTACTTTCGCCCCCATCCTCAACCTCCTGAGCCGAATAGAGCCAGAACGGCGCGATCGTACTCGAATCTTGGTCCCTGGGTCCGGCTTGGGACGTTTGGCTTGGGAGATATCACAGCTCGGTACGCTTTCATTCCGCTGCGTGTTTCACTCTCTCAGGGCAGTTCATTTGTAGGTTTCAATACCACGGCGAATGAGCTATCATATTTCATGATTCTCGCGTTCCGCCTTCTCCTTTCTCCGGACACCACGCAAGAGGTTAAACAACACAAAATAAGACCCTATGCGCACTGGTTTTCTCATCAGCGAACCACAGAGAACCTCTTCCGCAGTGTCCCGTTTCCAGATGTTGTGCCGCGCCTTGGGCCCAACTTCCAGCTGCTCGAAGACGATTTCCTCAAAATTCCGGTGCCCGCCGGTACCTGGTCTTCGGACCAAACTCAATCACCAACCCATTCGTCGCAAGGATACGACTACATCGTAACGCTCTTCTTCATCGACACATCTTTCAACGCCTTTGCGACCATGGAACAAATATTTAAACTGCTGAAGCCTGGAGGCTCCTGGGTCAATCTAGGACCTCTCCTTTGGTCAGGCGGTGGTCAATGCAAGGTCGAGCTCAGCCTCGAAGAGCTCCTCGCTGCCGCAGAAGAGATCGGGTTCGTCATCTCCAGGCCATCCGAAGAGCATAGCGACCACCTAGAACAACAAAAAANCGGTCGAATGCGAGTACACAGCAGACCCCAATGCTATGATGCGTTGGACCTACAAGACGGAATTCTGGGTAGCCAAGAAACCACAATAATTAGGTGGCCGCTGCCTTCATTGTCTTGATAGTACAAAGATGTCTGCCGCGCCGATCGTTCGTTCGCAGCGACCATCAACGCTGCAGGTCCACTTATTTCAGGGAAGCGTTGTCGTCCAGCATTCCAAGACATCGTATACCCCTGGTGCCCTGACGACGGTATCGAAACGAATACCTGGGCAGGTTACGCTATTTATACCTTCTTTCTCCCTCAACCTCAATTCCCATCCGCCACCCAACCTTCCAGACCTCCCTTGAGACCAACCATCCACGCCACCGCCATCTCCCCAAGCTTCCCGACTGTCACATAGAGTCCTGTATCCTATAGCTGCCAATATTCCCTTTGTGTACAATTCGCAATGCAGGTCGACTCCTCTTCTTTCGTTTCTCAATCCCCTGCTCGTGACTGGGAGCGGTCCGGAATCCAACGTCCAATTTCCACTAACAACCGTCTCCGACGCCTGCTTGGGGAGAACCCAACCGCACCAGCCAGCGTAAGGGCTACCAGTGCTCCAGCTGTTGTCGGTGCAGACCAACACCTTGCGCATAGTCCAGGATCCGGGGATAACGATGACCCCTCCGTTGACGAATTCCTCACAAGTGTTTGGCAGCACTTGCACGCGTCGACGACGTCGGTGGTTCCTACACACCCAACAGCTCCAGAGCAGGCCCAGTCCACTCTCACCTCTTGTGCAGCAGCACATCTTCATGCTTCAACTCTTAACCCTCTATCGGATACGGATACTGACGTTGAAATGCACGACGGCACAATGGGCCGCTAGCTCACTTATCTCAAGATACAAGGACTCCATGCAGCCAGTAAGAATAGATGTATACCAAGTATGTAGTATTACTATTTTATTGCTATCCGACATGGTACAGGATGGGGTAGGATGACAAGATCGAGGTATAATCCGAACCACAATGAGTGCTGAAGTATACACAGTGGAGGTATCGAGGGGGAACTACGATTATGACAACAAAACGGGGTCAAGTCTTGAGGGAGACAACCACCGATTAAACGAGCAAGCACGCAAGGAAGAAAGCGTCGATTTGAAATGAGTCCTTGCAAAATTCCAGTGAGCTTGCGAAGATCGTAGTGTAGAGGCGACATCGAGGTCGACGAGAGTGAGGAGGAGGATCACTGATTAGAGCAGGGGATATGTAATGGTACGTGAAAAGACGAAGAAACGAGCGCGACTGGTGAGAGAGTGGACAGTGTAAAAAATCCCACTGAAGATTTGGTCACAAAACGAACGTATAGAAAAGTAGGACAAGATTGAATGAGATTGCGAGCAGCAAAGGAAGAGACAAGAAAAAGGCATATAGTTAAGAAACCAAACTAACGAGAGGCGTCGAACAATAAGGGAATAAACAGTTTACAACCAATAGCCCAAAAGATCCCAATCTAAGCAAACAAATGGAAAATGCGTTGGCAAAAGGACCAAGCCACACGCAACTCAAGGCCAATCTCCTCTTCGGAACAGGCGTTGAATGTTGCTTGACGAGAATCCCGGAACAATACGTCTTCCATCCACTGGATTCAGAAAGAAAAACGGGGTGTCGGGGGGTGGGGTTGTTATCGCGAGACAGGGGAAAAAGACAAGAATGAAAGACAGGAAGGAGCCTTGGGGAACCGGCGATCAGTTTTGAGGGGTATCCAACGGAACAGCATTAGGGCGAATGGTATGCGAGACGATAGATATGACGCATGCAGGGACTTGACGATGAATAAGAGAAATCTAGGCAGCGGAATGGCCATTGACGTGGACCTCTCCGTCGACGTTCATCTCCTGGGCTTCGCCTTCGTTGCCATTGAGGTAAGCGTCTCCATTGGCGTCGGCGACGTCCCCGGCGGCAGATGCGTCATTGCCGTTGGCAGCGCCATTACCACTTGCAGTACGCTTGTTTCCTCCGCCTTGAGGTCCGGAGCGCGGTGGGTTAGCACAACGGTCCTTTCCGTGAGCAATGCGAAGGTTGGCATATTCGGGCTTGTTCTTGATGCCGTCGATCGCCTTGATGGCGTTGGAGATGTTGGTGAAGTTGACGAAGGCACAGTTCCTAATAGTGCTAGTCAGGAATGTGTAACAATTCAAGATAGGAAAGAGACTCACTTCTCTTTCAAGAAGTTGACAAGCTCAATATCGCCATACTCTCCAAAGTCACGCTTGAGCTTCTCCTCACTGAAGACCTCGAAGTCCTCAATATTGCCGATGTAGACGTTCCTGGTAGCACCCGAATGCACAGAAAGCGCAAGGGATGGCGGCAGGGGTCCTGCATTCTTTCCCCAACCGACCTTGAGGCGGCGGTTGTTAAGGGTCAAGCCTTGGTAAGATGCCACTTGGAAGAAGGTGTAAGCGGCGGCAGGGTCAATGAATGTCACAAACTACAATGGAATCAGTATGAAGGTTACGGTGAGATAAGATGCCAAGAAGCAACTTACGGCAATATGCTTATCCTGCATATACCTGATGCTTTGAAGAACGCCACCACGAATAGCATTGCACAAATCTTCGGTGGTAGTCTCAGGGTGGATGTTGCCGAGATAAACCGTTCGGTTCAGGCCTTGGACACCACCAGCCATCCCATTACCCATCATGTCGACGCCAAATGCAGGCGCGCCCACGTATGCTCCGAATGGAGCGAAGGGGGCTGGCTGGGCCATTGAGGACTGGGCAACGAGAGACTGAGCAGCAGCGGCCTGTGCTTGCTGGGCAGCGACCTGCTGTGACTTGGGAATGTAGGCGCATCGATCTTTACCAAAGTTGATCCGCTTGCCTGCCCATGCGGGCTCAGTGGGAAGTGTGTTGACGACCTGAGAAGAGAACGGAGTCAGTTGGAAGGTTGTTGTGCATAACAAAAAAAANTTCACCTTGGTTGCAACGGAGATGCTAAGGAAGTGGACAAACCCAATGTTCTTGTCCCTGACAATCTTCACCTGGTCAATGAGACCGAATCGGCTAAGTTCGTCACGCAATTGCTCCTCGGTCATGTTCTCGTCCAAACCACCAATGTAGACGTTCCTGCTCGCATTGCTCTGGCTAATAGCAAGGGCCACCTGTGCGGGGACAGGTGAGGGCTTGCCCCAACCGATTTTGAGCTCCTGGCCGTGCAAAGCCAATTTCTTGACCGTGGCGTCGGCGTGGAAAGCTGCGGCGGTCTGGCCATCGAGGAAGGAGAGGAAAACGCAGGATTTTTCGGGGAGGACACGGATAGATTCGAGGGGGCCAAAGTGGACGAGGTTCAAGAGTTCGTCGACGGAGGCGGTCGCAGGAAGGTTTCCAACATAGACGGTACGGCCGGTTGCGTTTCCGGAGGCGCCCATGGCAGCAGAGAGAACAGGGTTGTACGCGGCAGCGGCAGCGGCCTGACATGAGATGTCAGACCATTGATCTTTACGTGTGACGGGAAAAGGTGCTGCTGGCACTCACCTGGTTAAAGTTGGCCATCTGGCCGTTGTAGGGGAAGGATCCGAGCATGTTCATGCCTGGCAAGCCCATTCCCAACATGTTGTAACCACCGAAGCCGGCGTAGCCGTTGCCATTTGGGCTGGGCTGCTGACCCGATTGCTGTTGCTGCTGCTGGACGGCGAAGGCTGCAGCGGCAGTATTGGGGCTCAACTGAGAGCCCATGGCACCGTTGTTCTGGGTATTGATCGTGAGGGAGGGAGTAGAATAGAGGGGACTGCCAGCGAAGGCGCCGCCGCTAGTTCCATTGGCGTTGAAGGGCTGGTTGATGCTGGCCTGGGGACCGTAGCCGTAGTTTGCGAAGGCATCCCTTGCATTGGTTGCCGCGTTGCCATTGGTCTGGTTCGAAAAGGTGGAGTTTGGAGACCAGCGCGCCTTTTTGGCATCAGGACCGCCAACGGGCTCCATAGACCGCTGTTGGGAGGGTGAGCACGGGGAAATAGGAAGCCGGGCGGAGAAAACGAACCTTCATCATGTCGAGGTCAAACTGGTAAGAAGGATAGTGAGAAGCAAAGGCTGTGGATGGGTCGTCCATCATGGGGGAGGGGGAAAAGAGGGGATAGGAAGAGTGGATGGAGGAGGTGTGGCGCCGGCGGAAAGGGAGAGAAAAGGGGGACAAAGGGTCAGATAATGGTAGGGAGCGGCAGATACTGTAAACGAGTGTGGGTTGTGGGTGAAAAGAGACACGCACGCAGAAAAGAGAAAAAAAGGTGAAAGAGAGATGGGAAATTCGAATTCGCACTCGTACGCGGGGGTATTCGACGACGCTGAGAACGACGACGAGGACAACGACGACGACGACGACGACGAGCAAACAGAAAACGAATAAAAGGCCAACGAACGAATAACGAGACAAGAAGAAGAGCCGCCAACACACTGCCCAACAACCACCATCACTTGTATTTTCACACGCGCACGGGCCTATTCTTGTTACATACATCTAGCCGATGTCCGTACCGAC
>JANBPK010001498.1:0-57261 GCA_027579435.1 Candolleomyces eurysporus
ATTTCCAGCTACCCTGTCGCCCAAAGGACATTCGGATGAACTCGATATGCGTGACATTTCTGAAAAATGGGAAAGAGAAATCACAATTTCCGTGATTAAGCGTGTGGCGGCAGGTGAGTGAGAGACGGGCTGGTCCAATGAGGGAATTTGAACTTGAGCTCAAGAACCTCTGCGAAAAAAAGATATCCTAGATAGCCCCATAACAAAAGTGTTTCGGCGTTTTGACATGCTTCAACAACGTTTACCACACCTGAGGTCGCAAATTGATTGAAGTCGAAGAAGAGGGTCCTGACATGGGAAGCGAGGTATTCTTGCGGTTTGCTTGCAGATGGATCTCGCGTGGTGCTATAAAATGCCCGGAACCTCCGCGCTACATCGAAGAAAAAGAGTCGACGGTAGATGATCGGTTCCACCCTGTCAAAAATGAGCGTGATGACGATGCATTTGCGACAGGTACACTTGCCACGATCGGATTTTCTTGGAGACAAGAGCACAGGTCGTTCCATATCCAGCTTCTGCCAGAAGCTCGAAAATGATACGGCCAATATCATCAGGCAGTTCATCCATGTTCTCTGGAAGACTGACAAGGTTATTCATGATGAGCGATTGAAGAAAACGTGGGTGGGCCTCGTGGCCAACTGCAGCACCTAGTGGTCACGTTTATGCCGGGCGCTTAATTTAGGACTCAGAGCGTCGCTCAGCCGATGGTTCCCTAGATCTTGGTTCTGCAGTCTCCGTAGAGGAAGCGAGAAGTCCCATCCCGTTCTCATCTTGGCAAATAGGCACGCAGCCTCATGAGAACAGCGCGCGGGCCGAATCGAGTCAACCCGACTCCCGCCTCAAGCGGGATCCTCCCACGGGTAGCGTGTCCCGCTTGCGCCACTAACCTTGGCCTCCATTCTTGTTTCTGCTCTCGTTTCTTCCTAATTGCGTTATGAGCCTACTTCTATGACCCCTTCTCCGCCCTTTTCCGCTTTTTTTTTCCTCCGCTTAATCTTGCGATGTCCATCTTCTCAGACTTTCCACACGACTTGTTGGAGGCGGCGGCGGGGTTGTTTTGTTATTTAACAGTGCCAGCACTTATTTTCCTCGGTTCTCCATCTAGCTTTTTGCTATGAGTGTGGCCTCCCTTTTGAGAGCACTGACGAATATATAAGCCTACTTTCTATCAACGCACCAGCCCCCTTCCCACTGAAGTCTCGCATCCAAGAAAAGGGAACCGTTCAAGCTACCATACAGCGTTGGTTTCAAGAAGACGAGATAAAATCTAATACGAACAAGAGATACGCTACGTGAGCAAGCCAGCAATATGCAAAAATCCAAGAAACAGTGATGAGAAACACCAGACACGAAAGAAAACCCAGGAACATAAGCTCTATACAACGAACGTCCAAGTCGTAACCATAAAATATTCAAGCTCCAGCACTCCTCCAAGAAAGGTACCCGGTGTGACTACATAATAAGATTAACCCCAAAGCAAGGGAAGAAGNAAAAAAGGAAAGCTCAAGTCGTCCACCCGCGAAGGAAGGACAGGATGAGTATGTGATAATGATACATGCAAGAATGTCCGAGTCGAAACGAGATGAGAGCGATGTGTGCAAGATATGTGAGTGTCTCAAGNAAAAAACTTTAGACTCTTTTGCGTTGCCTGATTATCGACGCTGGCACGACTAGACGCGCCTGCCGAAAAGTGCAGTGCAAACTTGACGAAGCTCGAGGTATAAAGCTCGGAGTAACTAGAAAGAATCAAGGCGCCGTGTCAGCAAACGACAAGATTGAAGAAACGGAACACAAGAGAACTGAACGGACTAACCCTCAAGAACCTGAATGACCGCGGCGGGCGATAGCGGGGCCTCCGCTCATTAGCGGAAGGCGCAGGCCGAGGCTGAGCGATCGGAGTGAGAGGAATATTCTCCTGAGCTTGTTCCTGCTCGGGCGAGTAAGTCTCGTAAATAGTCCCAGTTTCGCTGAGATCATCGGCATCTTCGTGGATATCTTTGCGCTGCTTCTGGTAAAGCCGCCGTTTTTCTTTCAGCAAAGCCCTCGGCTAATTGAACTAATCATACTCACCTCATATGCGACGTTATACGCAAACTGGCCCGCAAATCTGGTATCAATAGTGTTCTGCAAGTAACCTTCAGCTAAAAGAGCAGCAAGAAAGAGAAACGTTGCACGGACCATTAAGGCGTCATCTACGGGTCGATTCGAGCTGGAAGGCACTGACGTCGCAGGTACCTGAAGGAGAGATAAATCTAGGCGGACTTCGCGAGAAACGGCGCCGGGGTGACGATCTAGCATCTCCATCACCCCAGTTGAAGTCGTCATTATGAAAGAGAACGATGGCATGCTTGCAAGAGACATGACTCTGGCAGGACGGATTTCTCAAGTCAGAGGCGTATCTGTAGCCTATAGCAGTAGTGTAGCTTGAGGCAGGAAGATAAAGGACAGAAAGGAAAGATGAGTGGAGAAACGAGAGGAAGTAAGGATGGGCGGTGACTGCCGGGGTGACTGGATTGCAAATTCGTGGTGGGGGTGGTGAAGAAAAAAAGGGGTGCAAAAATCAAAGCCGAGGCTTCAAGTCTCTTCGGTTGCCTGAACAGCAAAATCAGGAACGGGAACGGTAACAGGCAAAAAATCAAATCACAAGGCCTCAAGAAGCTCAGTTCGAGCCTGACTCCATTCGCCGTCCGCCCGAGTTGAGCTCTCTGGATTCGATCGAATGCCCTGCTCGCTGAAATGCTGTTTTCCAAGCGGATAAATGACCGAATCTGGAGAAATAAGCGTCAAGCGGCACCGTATCTCGAGATTTTGGATGGGAATGTGCCGTAATGAGGAATTGGGGCCCAAAATTCCGGTTACGAGAGGGAGCCAATCGTCGCGCCGAGATCTTCAGACACTAGTGCTTCTACTCGTATGTTCCTGAAAGCAGATGGGCCGGGAAATAGTGGCTGAAAGCAAGATAACAGCTTTTACAGTTGGCGACTGGCGGTGTGGGCCATTGGTGCGTCAATAGCTGGTTGTTTGCGAGCATCCTCTGATCCTCCTTCACAATAGCAGTTGACAGCGTCTTCCAAGATTAAGTTCCAGCAGCCACGTCCTCCTCCCCCTCTCCCCCTAGCAACATCGATGCCAACCCGGCAGGTACCACCCAACCGTGAAATGGTTCACTCCTTGCCACGACCAAGATGGACGAGGAGTTCAACCAACAGAAAACGGGTTTCTACCTCCCGAGCAGTGACACGGAATGTCGGCTCCCGGAAACAGTTCCCTCCTTTCCTCGCAACCTCAGCCTCGAGGCCAAATCCCAACAGCTAACCGACAACCGAAACCGAAACCCGCCTTCGCCCCCGCCATGATACCGGCACCTCTGGACGTTGAGGACTGAACGGCCGACAAATCCAGAGCAGCTCAAGGGTCATAAAGCCAACCTCGTCAGAAGCCCTCCTTCCTTTCTTCCCCACCCCAGGGCGAAAGCAACAAATCCCTAGCCAAGATCCTGCCCCTTCATAACGCCAACATTCTGGACGCTGACACCCATAGCTCCTCAATCTTTATCTGCTGTCCCACGGGGTTTCCTCGACCGTCCCGCTGGTCCAGGTGCAAAGGGAGTCACAACCCACAAAACGCGTGGACCTTCCCCTTCTCTTCTTGCTAGCGCTCGGTACCGCCGTCTTGTATCTTCTCCGAAACCTCAGCAATCCTCAAGCCAAATGGATCGGATGCCATCAAGTCCGCCAGGTCAACAGAGCAATACGCCCCATATCTATTCGAAATCCTCGACGCTTGTCCAGCCTGGCATCCAGGCATCACGCCAGTGAGGGCAGGGATGGATATATTCTTCATCACAGCCTCCATAATGCCATGAACAAAGAATTCGCGACACCAAGAATAGTCATCGACAAAACGCTGTAGCCTGGGATGAGTACAGCTTATACTCAAGAGCAACGCGGAAGCGGCATACCTAACGGGTGATTTCCCATTCCTTGGGACCCGGTGTGGATTGTAACGACTCGAATCGTCCTCTGCTTCAAAAAAAGCCTTCCCCGCTTCCTCCCAGCTTCGGGCAAAATCCAACAACTACCCGTCGGCCTAAACCAGACCTCAGGATCGCTAATTGCGGAAAGGGCCAACCGCCGGCGGCCAACGGTTCCAGCCCAGCTCAAGCACCAGTCCTTAAANTGCCCCCCGACTTCGACCCCGGCCCCCTCGCAGNCTCTGACTGGCGCGGGTGCGAAGCTACCTTGAGCCCTGCAAACGAATGGACCCTCTCCCCCTCCTCTTCTTCTCTGCAACTCTTCCCCATGATTCCATCAATCCACCCCCCAAGGTCGTGGTCTGTCCGAGGATCAGGGCACCAGCTCAACAGAACGTCTTCTTGGGAGGGAACCAACACTCCGCTGCCTCGACACCGTTGATGTTCCCCTGTATGCCAGGCTGGCGTCGCAGCGAAAGCAAAGAGCAGGGGTGGTCGATACAGTCCTTTGGGCACCCCAAGGAGCTTAACTTGGAGGACTTCGAACGAACCGTTGCCAGCGACTTTGGTTACGCCCTTTACGGTGCCATGGACCAAGACGCGGCAACTTAAACACCAGCAATGTCTTTCAACAAAACACTGTAGCCCGGGATATGAGAACGACATCTACTCCAAGAAATAACAGAAGCGACGGACCATTAACGAAAGACTTGCACTGGCTTTGGCTTCGTGGGTTCTGGTCACCGGTGTTGGCCCGCAGCTACCCCAAGGCGACAATCTCAAGTAGAGAGGGCCGGGTACATGGCTTCGTATTGCGTCCAAACAGAGTACTCGATCTCTAGAACCGAGAGTCGAGAAGCAACAGAGCAACTCAGGTGTTTAGAGCCCAAAAGCTGGAGGATGTGCCGCACAGTATTCACTCGACCCGAGCCGGCTATGTAGCCATGTCGAATGGGCACAGAGACAGGAGGCAAGGTGTCGTGCATGGTGAAGGGTCCTAACGTGCCAATCCAGCCATATCCAGCAAAGAAAGTCTCTTGTGGCACCGTGGCCCTCTCGTGTCTTCTCGAGAACGGTGAAGGCAGTCGAGCCTAGGCGTGCCAATCTTGGAGAGGCGCCTACCCCTGGGGGAAAAGGGAAACGTCCAAGGATTGTGAACCTTGCCGGGGCTGCTGTTGGAGATTTGGGTGTATAAATTCAAGCGTCTTTTGCGTCCGCCGCCATCCCGGAGAAATTGAACCGTGCTAGAAGGGATTCTGCAGTATATTCATTTGCTGCCTGCTGGCCTGGTGGACTGCCGAGCGTTGTATCTATCGGCCAGCTTGAGCTCTTGCTGTCCGCTCTCCACTCGATGGCTTGAAGGTCGTCTTCTTTGCGTCGCCGTCCCTAAAGTGCATTCAAGTCAGTTTGCACGGGGCGAAACACCGCAAATGCCACTCACCCTTGCTAAAGCTTCTGAGGGAAGGCTTTCTTTATTGTGTCCACACACCCACTGCATCTCGCTCTAGCTTGTCTAATTTGCGTTACTGCCGTCGCACAATGCTCTCGCCAATGGTGACTAGCACCACCCAGCAAATTCCCCTATTCCCCTCCTGAACCTCCGTAGCTCAACAAACATGACACCCCTTGGAGCTCAAGCGACCCGAAGATATCCTGGCCTTTGACCAGGCATTCTATGTTGGTCGATTCAGCTAAAGATCGCAGATGAAGAAGCAAGCAGTGGGGACTGGGGAGAAAGAGGAGTGGTGAGGCTGACGCCGGCCGGAGGGAGGTTGCAAAAGGTTGCGATCAAACTCGCCGGCCATTCCAACTCCATCCAGTCCACAATGAACTGCTTGGCCTCAAGCTGTTCAGCCTATTTACTCATACTTACAACCTGTATTCTCGACCTGCAATTTTATCTCACTCGCCCCGTCGTCTACCGTGTCAGCCTCAAGCTTCAAGCTCAAATATCGAGCCCCTCAAACGACTTCGACCAACCAGCCTATCGATTAGGAGGGCAGACGTCAATTCGCTGGATGGACCGAGCACGAAACTGAACACTGCCAATTGCACCGTCTCTGCGACTAGTGGACCTGCCTCTCTCCAGCCAACACTCAGCTGAAGGCTGCAAAACCCACTGAATAGGTAAGCTGTAGCTTCCCCGCCTTTATTCTCTCAAAATCCTCTGCTCGTTGTTCCCCTGTTTTAGCGAGACTTCCACCGGCACGGTGAGCCTTGTCCGAGTCACCGTGGTCGAAACTATCCGAGCATGGACATGGATCCTTGGAGCTCGAGTCTTTCGCGAGAGGTGTCTACCGGCGACACTTTGGCAGTCCACTCGAGTGATTGACCGACGTTCTACGCTGCGTACCACCCGAGCAATAGTCGAGTAGACGGTTAACGACGACGTCTTTTGCAGCCTGTGGACGACTCGGCCCGGGCAGCTTTCGTAACACTTCGCCCATCGACGGCGACCAATCGTAAACCGACCATAAATGAGTGCTTTCAGGTAGCATTGGAAGTCAACCACCCAACCACCCTAGGAAAGGAACTCATAAACGTTCCTTCGTCAATTTTAGTAAAAGATGGGCTATTGTGAAGTTATCTATCTCATGATCTCTATTTCTGGGCTGCGTATGGCGGAAATCAAGGCTGCAATAAATGCAGCTGAGAGAGAGAGAATGCAATGAGAACAGTATAAATTATAACCGAGGCGGCTTCGACCGTCGTGCCATTCTTTCAAAGACCACAATTTATGACAGTGAAAAAGGCCAGACCATATTATTTTCCTGACTTTCTGGATGTATCGCTTGGGAGAAGCTGAGACCCCCCGCACCTGGCTCGCGAAATTTAAAAGTAATCGGGTGTGCCGGGACTCGAACGGGCGCATTGACTGAAAGGGCATGCGAGTCCCACGGTTTGCGTGGGATTGTTGCTCAAAATTTGTGATCACTGGTCTGGAGAGGAATACGAGGAAACCTTATCCTCGATTTCATAAAGTCTATTTTTCTGTATACCACCTCCTCCTTGTACCTCTCCACGCACCGAGGAAGAAAAAAGGTCCAAGAGGCCCCAAAATCTACCGTGAGTGTCTTCAGAATGCGGTGGAAAAAAATCTGGGTTGACATCGTTCTCGTGCTGCAGTCGTGCTCGAGGCCAACAACCAATTCTACCCTCATCCCTGTACGGTTTTGAACTCTGCAGTCTTGAAATTGTATTCAAAATTGCTATCTTGCTAGATCCCGTATCACACTATCCACTATCGAGCCGACGACACCCAATCTTCATCATGCTTGTCCTATACGAAACCGCTCTGGGCTACTGCCTGTTCAAGGTTTCCAATGAAGCCAAGTTGGAGAGTGCAGATCTGTACAGGGAGTTTGAGAGCCCCGAGAAAGCTAGCAAGCTGTACGTTTCGTTCCGCTTGTTGCACCCAGTGGGCTAACCGTTACCCGTTTTTCTTCCTAAATCTCCCCCTCGCACCCTCGCCTCAACAGACTAAAACTCAAGGCCATTCACCGATTCACCTCTACCGCGATTGCTGTTGAAGATATCACCGCGATGCAAGAGGGAAAGCTTGGAAAGGGCCTCAAAAAGTTTTTGACAGAAGAGGTCGTCGAGAAGGGCAAGGGAAAAGAATCCATGGTTGTTGTCGACTCCAAGCTCAGTACGAACGTTCATTCGTTTTCGCCTTGCCCACATTGACGTTATGCCACTTTGTAGGTCGGTCAATTGCCAAGAAGCTCTCGATCAAGATGGCCGAAGAGTCAATAAACCCTGATTTGTGGCGAGGTATTCGTTCACAACTGGCTGCCCTTCTCGACGGCCTGGACCCCAAGGATTTGGCTACCATGAGTCTCGGTCTCAGTCATTCATTGGCACGGTATGCGTATCTGTGTACTTCCCCACTTTCCGATGTACTAAAACACCGTTTGACCAGGTTCAAGCTCAAATTCTCCCCCGACAAGGTCGACACTATGGTTGTTCAGGCCATCGCTCTCCTCGACGATCTTGACAAAGAGATCAATATTTACGCCATGCGGGTGAAGGTACACGTGTTTTTTCCTTATCTTCCTGGGTTCTATCTAATACTTATGCCTATAGGAATGGTACGGCTGGCATTTCCCTGAAATGGCCAAAATCATCTCGGACAACGTCGCCTACGCCAAAATTATTCGCCATATGGGTACGTGGGGCTGCTTTCCCTACCCCTACTCCCTTCTAACTGACCATTTCGTTTCTTTTGCTCCCTCCTAACAACAGGCTTCCGAACTAACGCCTCCGTCACCTCCTTTGAACACATCCTCCCTGAGGACCTCGAACTAACCCTCAAAGCCGCCGCCGAAATCTCAATGGGAACCGAGATCTCCGACTCCGACATCGCCCACATCCACCAGCTCTGCGACCAAGTCATCTCGATATCCCAATACCGCTCTCAACTCGCAGAGTACCTCAAAAACCGCATGGCCGCCATCGCACCTAACCTCACCGCTCTCGTCGGTGAGCTCGTCGGAGCGCGATTGATCAGCCATGCGGGCAGTCTGTTGAGTTTGGCCAAGTACCCTGCCAGTACGGTGCAGATCCTTGGTGCGGAGAAGGCGCTGTTCAGGGCGCTGAAGACGAAGCATGACACACCCAAGTATGGGTTGATTTATCATGCGTCGTTAATTGGCCAGGCTCCACCCAAGCTGAAGGGAAAGGTTCGTTCGATTCAACTTTTTCTTCGTCCTCATAAATATCTCATTCTAACTCTTTTTCTCCTTTTTCTTTTGTTCCTTCCGTAGATGGCTCGTATGGTCGCAACCAAAGCCGCGCTCTCCATCCGTGTCGACGCTCTAACCGATGCCGACAACAAATCCGAAGAGTCCGCCAACTCTATCGGCGTCGAGAACCGCGCCAAGCTCGAAAAACGCCTACTTGACCTCGAGAACCAAGCCGACTACGGCGGTGTCAAATCACAAGGCTTCAGCGGGAAGAAGACGCAGAAATTCGAAATGACAGGCCAGACCCAGACTTATAACACCAAGACGGACGTGGTCATGGAGGATTTGGTGCCCACTCAGCGTGATAGCTCGGAGAGAGAGGCTGAAGCCGTGGAGAAAGCTGTGAAAGCGGTGCTCGACGTTAAGGAGGAGAAGAAGAAAGCAAAGGAGGCGAAGAAGGCTGCTAAGAAGGCAGAAAAGGAGAAACAGAAAGCCAAAGAGGCGGCTGCAGAGGACGTGGACATGGCTGGCTCGGACGATGACGACGAGGAAGCGGAGAAGAAGAAGAGGAAGGAGGAGAAGAAGCGTAAGAGGAGGGAGGCGGAGACTGCTGGTGAAGCTGGGACATCGGCAGCGAAGGAGGAGACTGAGGAGGAGAGCAAGGCGAGGAGGAAGGCTGAAAAGAAGGCTGCAAAGGCTGCCGTTGCCGCTGCCGCTGCAGCAGACGCTTCTTCACCGAAAAAGAAGAAGAAAAAGACGGAGTCGTCATAAAACTGAGGGATTGTACTCGCACCGTTAATGTCTTTCCGTTTTTTTCGCCCCTTTGCTTTTCTTTCTGTATAATGACAACGACTCCTCATATATTCTGGGCCAATGGTCAAGCTCTTCTCCGGATGCCAGCTAGAGACTGGGTTGTAAGCTCCAAAACGAGCACGAGACGGTCCTGAGGAACGAACTAGGAGATAGATGCTCCCACTTGACACTTCAGTGAACCTGGAGTCTTGAATAGCATTAAAACCTAAGGGGGCTGACAGGCTTCTGGGCGACCACCGTACAGCTCCACAAAAAGAAAAGGAAAAAAAAAGATAGAATAAAACATTAGGAGCTTGATCTGGATGGGCGCCTGATGAACGGGGCCTGCGAATTCACACCTTTGCTTTCAACCATCGGCCCCACCACACGTATTGCGGCCAGGATGACCCCCAAGGCCAAGCCCACATCCTCGAAACCATCTTTCCGCTGGCCTTGGTCGGAGAAGCGTAAAGGTGACCGAACTGTCGACCAGCAGGTCGACCCGCAACAGAGCAACGCTAGGCGCATTGAGCCAGCTTCAATCGGATCCGTGCAAGTGACGCCTCCAACTGTCGTTGCTTCAAACAGCCTGACTGCTTCAAGCAGTGAAGAGCGCCGATTTCAGGATGTAGCCTCCAGAGCGGCCAGTTCCTCTACGAGTGGCTTGAAGATAACACAGGCCAGGGAGTCGAGCGCCGAACCGTCAAGTTTCTTTCCTCACGCAAGCGGTTTCGTCTTCAACGGCGGCCTGCATATCAACGCAAACCAGCGTGTATCGAACTCGAACGACCCCAGTGGTGCGTTGTTATCTGCCACTGTCCGCTCAGTCGATTTATCTGTCGTTTATCATTTTCCAGGATGGGAGCCAGGATGGGAGCGCCTACTGCAGAATACGGCCCCGAATGCGCTGCACGACTCCAGATACCGTTTCGATCCACCGAAATGCGACGAAGATACCCGTGTCGAGGTGATTGAAGAGCTCGTGGGGTGGATTCAAGACCGAGAGTCGCCTCAGCGTTTGCTGTGCATGACGGGCGCTGCGGGTTCAGGAAAGTCGGCATTGCAGCAGACGGTCGCAGAGCGGTGTTCCGGGCTAGACATCCTGTCCTCGACATTCTTCTTCTCGTCGACCGACCCTACTCGAAACACGGTATCTGCCGTAATCCCAACGATCGCGTACCAGCTGGGGTCGAATAACCCTGCGCTCCGAGAGGGTATTTCCGCAGCTGTATTCAAGGATCCGCTCATCTTCGAGAAATCGTTGAAGACGCAGATGAACAAGCTCATCGTCGATCCTTTCGAGGATCTTTCCCGAAATTTTTCGAAATCCGAGCTCGCAACCCTCCCTTACGCCATTCTCATCGATGGATTGGACGAGTGCACTGACGAGCAGCGCCAGGCAGAGCTTTTGGCAACTATCGACGACTGCCTTCTCCAAAAAGATACTCTTCCTTTCCGCATCTTCATTGCCAGCAGACCAGAATGGGCAATTCGTAGCGCTCTAGAGATTACCGGATATCTCCATCAAAAAGCATATCACATCCAACTCAGCGACCAGTACGACGCCAGTGGTGACATTCGTCGCGTATTATGGAGGAGGCTTCGCGATATAGGCCGAAGAAGTGGCGATCCCCGAGCACAGTCACCCTCATGGCCGTCGGAGGAAGACATCGAGACTTTGGTCCTCAATGCATCGGGACAGTTCATCTACGCAGCGACAGTGATCAAGTTCGTATCGGAACGACGAAGCTCTCCTGTGGACAGATTGCGAGCTGTTCTTACCTGGACCCCTAAGGATCGAGCGCAACCCTTCGCCGCGCTGGACCTTCTTTATACCAATATCGTGTCTGCTGCTAAAGAAGCTTATGAGGCTGCACATCCTGATAGGGACTTCCTCTTATTGCTCAGGGCACACCAACTGCTGAATGAAGGTTATTGGACCGCTCATGCTATCATTGATCTTGAAGAGTCGAATGAGGTTTTGGATTTGGAAGACCAGGCACATTTGTGGCTCATATCTGACCTACGATCACTTGTCACCGTCCACGACTACAAATATCTCCGATTTTACCACAAATCTTTCACGGATTTTCTCGGTAGCGCGAGTCGTTCGAAAAGTTTCTTTGTTCCAGAACTCCGTGCTGCCGAGTTTGTGACTGTCACCTGCGTCAGGGCTCTGGACAGGTCTGGTATGTACATTTACATACTACCCTAACGCTCTGTACTGAGTATCAACCAAACCATGGGATTTTAGCAATCATTTCAACGTGTTCGGTCTCATGGCGTGTCCTTTTGACCGGGTTCAGTACATGTGGACCCGAGTTTAGCTCCCTTCCGCAGCTCCTCTCCACGGGTAGTAACTTCGAGAAAATCAAGAGATGGGAGGGGTTGGACAAACATATGGAAGAACGTACAAGTGAGCCGACTCACATGCTAATAATAGACGGCTGGCTGGCCCTCTTGTCGCATACTCTTCTGTATCACGTAGTAAGTCGCTCATGATTTCTCATCTCAACGGCCCTCACGGCCTGACAACACTGTTCCAGAGCCGACATGACCACAAATATCGTCGAGTAATCCAGAATTTACATGACAAATGGCACCAGAAATATGAACGGTAGTCGGACGCGACTTAATCTGAAGATTATGGAGGCGGTATGTTGAGTCACACCTGGACAACTTTAGGTTCCTTGAACACTCCCCACCCATTTCGGCGTGAATGGAACTCAGAAGGAAACGCAGATCGGTATCTCTTTGCCACGGCGAGTCAAATACCTCCTCGCAGTGACCTTCACCAGCGGGAATGCCGTCTTCTAAACCGCCTCAACAAATCTCAAATCAGTTCGCCCCGTTGGATTGCTCTCTTTGCCGGCGAAGCCCTACCTTCCGCCGTCTGCCTCACGCAACATGCTTGACCAGCCATGCCAGAGGGGTCCTGAGCGGCCCCGAAACCTAGTCGCTAGCCGGCATTCTGAGGTGTTTGGTTTGCCAGAAAGCCTCGCAGGGTGGGGAGTCTAGATTATCCTAGACCACGTTTGCCTTCCGTGTGACATTCACTGTCCATCTTATCTACCGGCCACCATGTAGGACCACTAAAATGCTTATTAGAATGTTGGCTCACGCGCACGCAGTAAGCTTGCGTTGAGCGCTGTTCAGGGCGCTGAAGACGAAGCATGACACACCCAAGTATGGGTTAATCTACCATGCATCATTAATTGGCCAGGCTCACACCCAAGTTGAAGGGAAAGGTTCGTTCGATTCAACNTTTTTCTTCGTNCCCCATAAATATCTGATTCTAACTCTTCTTCTCTTTTTTTTTCTTTTGNTCCTTCCGTAGATGGCTCGTATGGTCGCTACCAAAGCTGCGCTCTCCATCCGTGTCGACGCTCTAACCGATGCCGACAACAAATCCGAAGAGTCCGCCAACTCGATCGGCGTCGAGAACCGTGCCAAGCTCGAAAAACGCCTACTTGACCTCAAGAATCAAGCCGACTACGGCGGTGTCAAATCACAAGGTTTCGGTGGGAAGAAGACGCAGAAATTCGAAATGACAGGCCAGACCCAGACTTATAATACCAAGGCGGACGTGGTCATGGAGGATTTGGTACCCACTCAACGTGATAGCTCGGAGAGAGAGGCTGAAGCCGTGGGGAAAGCTGTGAAAGCGGTTCTTGACGTTAAGGAGGAGAAGAAGAAAGCAAAGGAGGCGAAGAAGGCTGCTAAGAAGGCAGAAAACCGGGCGGTTGCAGAGGACGTGGACATGGCTGGCTCGGACGATGACGACGAGGAAGCGGAGAAGAAGAAGAGGAAGGAGGAGAAGAAGCGTAAGAGGAGGGAGGCAGAGACCGCTGGTGAAGCTGGGGTATCGGCAGAGAAGGAGGAGACTGAGGAGGAGAGCAAGGCGAGGAGGAAGGCTGAAAAGAAGGCTGCAAAGGCTGCCGCTGCAGCAGACGCTTCTTCACCGAAAAAGAAGAAGAAAAAGACGGAGTCGTCATAAAACTAAGGGACTGAGTACTCGTATTCTCAATGTCTTTCTGCTTTTTTTGTCTGGTTTCTTTTACTCTGTATAATGACAAGTACTCCTCATCTTTTTCGGGAAAATGGCCCAGCTCTTCTCTGGATGATGCCAGAGACCATGGTTTGTGGGTAACGAGGACCTGGGAGGGGAGCCGGCTGAGGAACGAACTAGTAAAGTGTTGAGCGGATATCAGGGGAGACCCAACTGCCGTACGGCTTCACAAAAAAAGAAGAAAGCAGGCACTTAAAAGCTCAGCTCTCAGGGCCTGGGCGCCTATCGCGAGCAGAGCCTCAGCCTGGGAGTTTACAGTTTTACTTTCAACCACCACCTGTGTTTGCGTCCAGGATGACCCCCAAGGCCAAGCCCACATCCTCGAAACCATCTTTGCGCTGGCCTTGGTCGAAGAAGCGTGAAGGTGGCCGAACTGTTGGTCAGCAACCTAATCTTGAAGATCAAGTATCAACAGCCCAGGTCGTGCAAGCGGCGTCGCCAGTTGTCGTTGCTTCGAACACTGCGACTAATTCGAGCGGTGGAGAGTGGCGACTAGGGAACACAACCTCCGGAGGCACCACTTCATCTCTGAGCAGCTTGAAGATAACACAGGCCAGGGAGTCGAGCGCCGAAGCATCGTCAAGTTTCTTCCCCCACGCAAGCGGTTTTGTCGTCAACGGCGACCTGCAAATCAACGCACATCAGCATGGATCCGACTCAAACGACCACAGTGGTGCGTTGCCATCTCCCACCTCGAGTTCGCTGAGTTGAATTATCCGTCGTTCATGATTTTCCAGGATGGGAGCGAGGATGGGAGCGGTTACTGCAGAATACGGCCCCAAACGCGCTGCACGACTCCAAATACCGTTTCGANCCACCAAAATGCGACGAGGACACCCGTGTCGAGGTGATTGAAGAGCTGGTGGGGTGGATTCAAGACCGAGAGTCGCCTCAGCGTTTGCTGTGCATGACGGGCGCTGCTGGCTCAGGAAAGTCGGCATTGCAGCAGACGATCGCAGAGAAGTGTTCCGGGCTAGACATCCTGTCCTCGACATTCTTCTTCTCGTCGACCGACCCTACTCGAAGCACGGTATCTGCTGTAATCCCAACGATCGCGTACCAGCTGGGGTCGAATAACCCTGCGCTCCGAGAGGGTATTTCCGCAGCTGTATTCAAGGATCCGCTGGTCTTCGAGAAATCGTTGAAGACTCAGATGAACAAGCTCATCGTCAATCCCATAGAGGCCCTTTCCCGAGAAATTTCGAAATCCGAGCTCGCAACCCTCCCTTACGCCATTCTCATCGATGGATTGGACGAGTGCACCGACGAACAGCGCCAGGCAGAGCTTTTGGCGACTATTGACGATTGTCTCCTCCAAAATGACGCTCTCCCTTTCCGCATTTTCATTGTCAGCAGACCGGAATGGGCAATTCGTAGCGCTCTGGAAGACACCGGATATCTCCATCATAAAGCATATCACATCCAGCTCAGCGACCAATACGACGCCAGTGGCGACATCCGTCGCGTATTATGGAGGAGGCTCCGCGATATAGGCCGAAGAAGTGGCGATCCCCGAACGCAGTCCCCCTCATGGCCGTCGGAGGAAGACATCGAAACTCTGGTGATTAATGCATCGGGACAATTCATCTACGCAATGACGGTGATCAGGTTCGTATCGGAACGACGAAGCTCTCCTGTGGACAGATTGCGAGCCATTCTTGCCTGGACACCCGAGGACCGAGCACAACCTTTCGCCGCGCTTGACCACTTGTACACCAATATCGTATCTGCTGCCAAAGAAGCATATGAGGCAGCACACCCAGAGCGGGATTTTCTCTTGTTGCTTAGGTTATACCAGACCGTTGGGTCGGATGGTCGTTGGGCCGCTCGTCATATTTTTCCTCTTGCCAATTTGGATGACATTCTGGATTTGGAAAACAATGCACATCGATGGCTCATATCTGACCTCCGGTCCCTTGTCACCACGGTGATCTACACACTGCGGGATCGTCCCTACGAATATCTCTACTTTTACCACAAATCTTTCACCGATTTTCTCGATAGTGCGGGTCGTTCGAAGAGCCTCTTTGTTCCCGAATCTCGTGTTGTTGAGTGTGTTGCTGTGTCCTGTATCAGGGCTCTGGACTGGGATGACGGCAGCGGTATGTCCAGATTTACACTATTTAAAACATATCGTCCTGACTCTCAGTGTAATCACGGTGTGCTTCAGCACTGGCTTCAATTAGTCGTCTCATATGCCACCTCCTTTTGAAGCCATCGGGAGCCCTTGAGTCCGGTCCATTTCAACTCCAAGGCACCTTGCAACGTCTCTCTCAGACAACGAAGGGATGGGAAAGATTGGGCGAATGTCTCTCTCAGTACTTTCAGTACTGTCGAGGGTTTCAGGACCCCCCCAGCTTCGTTGCTAATTTCAAACCAGCATTAAATCGTTGGCTGGAGCTCTTGTCGCATGCTCTTCGAGAGAACGAGGTAAGTTGCCAATGACTTCTCATCTTAACGGTCTTCATGAACTGACAACTTGATCACAACTGTTCCAGAGTCATGATCAAGAACTTCATAGAGTAATTCAAACTTTACATGACAAGTGGCAGGCGTTCTCCAACAAAACCTGGGCGGACACGTCAAACAACTGTAAAGGTCAAACAGGCGGAGAGTAGAGTCACCACACATAGACAACTCGCGGTTCGTTGAAAACTTCTGGCACGATTGTAATTTCAATCGAAATACACTAGCTTCTTAGCGGTGTCGACACGAGTGGAACCCCAAAAGATATCGGTAAGATGACTAGTAGATACGGGTGGCCCCGATCAGTGCCCTACTAACGAGTGATTTTCAATTACCGGTTCAGAATGAAGCCTGGTACTTCTGAGCGGTCAACAGTCTCACGTTTTCAAGGTATGTCTATCCTTTCCATGAAACCAAGGACCTCCAAGGAGGCTTAGAAAGGACACCACCAGCGGCATCCAGCACGTCGGCATTTGCCGACCTCGCTCAAAATAGGAATAATGCGCACGGACCATGCCGATGAGTCCTATAAGCCGACGCGTCAGCCCGACACTCCCACGCACATCTTGCTTCCCTCCTCCTGCCTCCAAGCTTATTCATCCCATCGGAGTATAACCTTACTAATATCAACCCTTTCTCGTTTATTCTACCTTACCATCCTGTCTGAATACAAATGGCTGATATGCCTGATTACTCGTCTATCATCGTTGAGCTCAGCAACGCGGATGCATCAAGATCTTCCAAACCTGCAACTTGAAGCACAGCACCTCAAGCTCCTATTCAAGGAGAGAAGATACTCTAATAAATCGGAAGCAAGCTTCAACGTCATGGTCCCACAACACAACCGCATGTTGATCATGCTTCAAGACCTCGAGCTTTCATCACCATCGACTTCAAAGAACGACAAGGTGTTCTGCCAAAATATTCTGAAGATTACCGACATCTCAAGACGTCTGAAAATATGCGGTCAGCCTCCAACCGGCTTCAAAGTTCCAGGCACGCAAACGATCCATCCCTTAAACTTCAAGATTGTGAGTGACCCATGAGCTATTTACAATGTTTCGAACAAACAGAATTCCGCAAGACGTGTCCCAAGACGAAGACACGAAACGATTCTGCGTGCGTTCAAATGACACAACTTCTACGTGAAGTATTGTCCCTCGACAAGAAGGGCGGAAGAGCAGTCCGAGTCGATAGGCTCGTTCAAGAAACGACGGTAGCAGTGTATGATCTGCATACCCCAAAGAATAACAACGTGTGAGTAAGATATTCCTTCAAGAAATGTCGTAGCTCGACATACAGGATTGCAAGTATGACCCGCCAGCAATCATCGAGAGACTCTTTGCATCGCGGTGTGTGGTCATGTTAATGCACAATATGCAAGAAGTCCAAGAAATATCGGTCGGAAATGAGCCGGACCTCCATGTCGAACTGTGAAAACAGCATCGCCAGGAGGAACATACACAGTCAGCAAGATCGGAATCTTATGGTACACGGTGTCGGGGAGTCAAAGCCTCTATATCGGAAGACGAAGTGTGAGACGTGGAGCATTTCTTGCATCTACTTTGCCCCGATTGTTTGGTTCCACTGGTCTAAAAGTTTCTGCAGAGAATCGACGCGCCAAGGCAACGAAGTTTGCGCCAAATGGCAGAGAACTACAGGAAAACTCTTGTCAGCAGTGGTCACGACGGCAGTAATCGACTTACCTTCATGTTCAAACGGTTCAGCAAACTGGGAGATCTACAGCGGGTGGGACGACGTCGACGACGAGCGTGCCCAGACTCTCCAAAGGCATGAGGCTCGTGCGCGAAACCGACAGGACACGGTTCGTAAACCGTCCCAGTCTCGCTCTGGTTGCCGTCGCTTTCATCACCGGATTTGCCACCTTCGGTCTGTGGCAATTATCCTTGATCAGTAGTTGAACGTACTCACAAAACAGACAGGCTTACGGCGTAATGCGCTTGATACGCGAGCTGGCCCTGGAAGCGGGTATCGACTGTATGCTGGAAGGCAATCAGCACTCAAGCTATCGCCTTCCGAAGCAATTGGCACCTACCATGAGAGGATCATCGTCGGCCGGTTGCAAGAGAGTGGGTGCGGTCACGATCCCACTAAGCTGCGGAAGATGCAAACTGACTTCGATGTTCGTGGGCGCAGGATTAAAATCCTGCATGAGGAGCAAAGGGTCGCCGTTGGCCGCAGTGAGAATGAGCGAGAAGGACGGGAACGGGAGACGCGAGAGAGGCATCTTGGGGAGCTGTATGAACTGAATGGTGACGGAATTATCGAGGAAAATATAAAAGCTTGTTGTAGTATAGAATAGCGCAGCGTAGTTGGTAGACGGAAGAAAAAGAAGGGCGAAGGAGCGGTGAGCCGAGAGGAGAGAGCCTGAAATCGGGCCCTTCCTTGTGTCGCGGCCGGAGCCAGCGACAGAAGGTGTGAAGTGGTGGTGGAGCGAAGAAAACTGAAAAGAGGCCAGCGGAGCGAAGAACGGTGGTTTATATAGCCAGTAAATCAGGGTCCAGGATCACGGGCCTTGAGGACGCGACCGAAATCTGTCTGGCAAGGAATATTCTTGAATGAATTGGGCGCCAGGGGAATATCAGATCCCCGGTCTCCTTCGTGAGGTCGAGCCCCCGCTGGCGAAAGATTTCACGCGTTTGGGTCCAAATTAGAGTCAAAAGGGGTGTTTCTGGCCTCGATTGACATCCCTGTCGCTCGATTTGTCAAATGAAAGCGGAGTTGGTGCAAATCGAGTGTATCTGCGAGTGGGAACGTGCCGTAAGGAGAAAGCCAGTTGTTTACTTCCGGCGGCAGTGCCTGAGCAGGGATGTTGGCCGCCTGAGATGCACTTGCCTGGCAACTGGCGAAGAGGCAGCGAAGAGTCCAGAGAGGAGAAATACAGCACACGGGCCGAGTCTTCCTATTTTCCTATAGTCAAACGCCCTTTGCTGACTGCTGTCATTCCAGGCGAGTTTTGTTCTGAAGGAAGGACGTCAGAGCAGGTTGCATTCAATGCTTGGAATACTTTGACAAAATTCTTCGGTGTTGGTGGTTAGACATGGACCATCATTTAGCAGAGGAGAATTGGTACCTGGTGCGTGACCTTTCATTCAGCACCGTGCTGTCCTGACGCGCGACACTAGACGCGCCACCAGGCTCCTTCTTCAACTGTTGCCCCTCAGTGGACCGCACTATCCCACACCCTTACCCCCGCGACACAACCTCGCTCAAATATAGAGGCTATCCACCTTCCTATTCGTCTACGGTCTCCGCTTCATGATTCGCTCCGATCCCACTCTACACATTCGCCTCCACGCCAGTTTTCGAGTCTCGTCAATGGCTGGGCGCCATCGTCTGGTAGCAGCGCACCAGTAACCAGTATTCCAGAGAAAAGACTTCCTCAAGACTCTACCCAATCACACTGCTGAAAATCACGTCAGATGTCGCAAAACCATTTCAAACCGTCGACGACCAGGATCCATCCCGTCCCCGACCTCTTTCCTGCCTGTAACCCCAACTCGGCCTCGCGTAGGGCGAGCTTCAGCTTGGTGTCCTGTTGCCAGAGGGATCGTTCAGCGTCATGGCAAAACCAAAGGGGATCATAATGCTGTTCTTACCAGACTGCCCCACTATACCGGCGGGGTGTGGACACAGCTACTGGAAAACGACTAGGTCTTGTCCCATAGGCCGCCTATGCAGAAAAAAAAAAGCAGCCGAAGCTTTGCTTTCTCCTCGCGACTCCCTTGTATGGTCACCACACATGGCGCCTTGCCTCAAGGCTCCTTCTAGCAACCAGAATATTCTCGCCAGGCGTGTGAGCTCCACTGGGCGCAGCGTGCGGACACAAAAGCCATTCTCGCTTGGGTGGACGGCGAGCAGCATACGGATGGTGGCAGAATGCTCGCTCGAAGTTGCAGACAGGTTAGGCCAAGGCATTCGAGGTCGAGAAGGCAGCCTGGGCAATGCCCATGGCCGCATTCGCCGAATGGCCATCAGCCCGAGAGGCCGCGCCACGCACTGGGTGGAGGGGTTCGCAAGCCGTCTGAGACATTACTAGCCAGCTTTCGGATCCTCTCTGAGGCGGGCTGTATTGGTTCAGGCAAAGCTTGAGGGGTGTACGATTGCGACCGTCAGTCAGAGTCAAGCCGCTTCAAGGTGTTGCAAAGGCGTCGCCAGCTCGCGTGGCTTGAATTGAACAAGACTTGAAAACAAGACGGGGAACCGCTTGAACTCCTGCAGATGGCGATGGGTCTCTTCGTGACCAGGGAGAGGGGATTGTCAATGATGAATCTTGGTCATTGCCATTTCAGCGAGAGAAAATCTGCAAATCTTGAAGCTGCTACGACGTCCCAAACCCCTATCGCTCCAGCAACGTTCTTCCACTGCGAGACTTGCGAGACAAAGAACGACGGCACTCCTCGTGGCATTCCAGAATCAACTTCCCAGTGTCGAGCTCGTGTCGAAGAGCTGAATCCTCTTGCCACGCTCTTGGTATTGGCTGCCGAATCCTTTGGTCATTTGGTCAGTCGAGAGAGGTTGCTCCATGCCCTTGCTGACAGTGCGTTCTTGGACGACGAAGGTGGTCATGGGGCTGGTCGAGAGGGTTGAGAATGTCGAACGAATGTTTGGCAAGAGCTCGTGGTGGTCGATATCCAGCAACGGGACATCGTCCATCGTTGTGCGTCGCGGTGGGCTCGATTCAGCATAATATTAATTCAGCGATCAAGCGGCCCCAGGCGGCGCCTTTCGAACCGGTTCGCCTCCCACTGCTTGGTTGCTTGCTCATAAAATCTCTCTTTGCTTTGCGACGGGGAATCTCCTCTCATTACTTTGGACCTCACGACTTGCTTGACCAGCTACTATTTCAGAGCCCCGGCTCGCCTCAACACCTGAAGCCGTCTTCGAAAGCAAACGTTCTAGGGGTGAGCGTTTTCACCCATTTGGAAGGCCTCACCAGCAGCTCCCGCTGTCCGCGGGTGCCTTCAGACTCTCGTCATGCATACGAATTTTGGACCAGGTCAGCGCTCGGCGAATCTATGTACAATATCACGATTATTTCGAAATATATGTTTTATAGAATAACTCGCGGATTTGGCTGCCAAGGCGTGTCTGTGACTATTGAGTACTTCTGTGTCACTTTGTGGGTATCATGCATGGGTATCAGCAGCTCTTTAAGTTCCTCCTAGCAGCCGGAACCTGGCCATTGCAGAACCACAAGAATGAATTCAGGAGGGATTTCCTCTTGAGATCGCGGTTTGACCGCCTAGGTCTCACTTACGATGATCATTGCTGAATTCCTCCCAGAAGTAGGCTCGAAACCATCCGTTATCAGGAGTGAAAGGATATTGAATTGCGCACAATAATGAATTACTTTCGCCATTCTGTGTTTTCTACCTACTGCGCCCTCACACTGCACCGAATAGACACTGGCTCAAGCCTCTCCTGGAAGGTCTTTTAAATTTCTTTATGCCCATAACACGGGCCATTGACGGTGGATTCAGTAGGAAGTCGCTCTCGGCCTGCTTGCTGCAAGTTCATTACTTTGAACAGCTGATTCGAGTAATCGTCGTAGAGGCCCACTGGCAGAGCATATCTGTGACAATTTTGTGTAGAGATTTGGTGTTCCATGATATTCTGGATTCTTGAAATCGCCGGTTTCCATTGGTCGCGTCAAACTTTCTCAATGGCCTTGGATCAGAGGTCTAGGAATCAAGCAGAAATGGCCCTTCAGATCTTGTGTGCACTGCGACGTCGGAACCCATCACCCCATATGTCCAACCCGGGGACCCCATCGCTGATGAGTTCTTCGAATGCGGTACTGTGATGAGAATGAAGAGACAGATCTTTCGCAGTGAGGGGCATCGTCGAAGATGAGCCTGGATCTCCCTGAACCTGTTTGATGGAGATTTTGAGAAGAAGAGAACTCCATGAAAGAGCGGTCGAAGGGCTTTTCATAGGAGGAGGATGCGTATTTTTAAGTGACCAACCGCCGGACAGCTCAACTAAAAAGTACAGAGGCGCCTAGACGCAAGCATCGAGCGCTGAGCGCTGAACCTCAGCCTGGGAATTCACAGCTTTGCTTTCAACCATCAACCCCACACCACACCTGTATCGGCGGCCAGGATGACCTCCAAGGCCAAGCCCACATCCTCGAAACCATCTTTGCGCTGGCCTTGGTCGAAGAAGCATAAAGGTGACCGAACTGTCAGTTACCAGCCTGATCTTGAAGATCAAGTACCAACAGAGCAAGTCGTGCAAGTGGCGTCGCCAATTGTCGTTGCTCCGAACACTGCGACTAATTCGAGCGGTGAAGCCGGTGAAGAGTGGCGACGAGGGAATCAAACCTCCAGAGGAGCCACTTCCTCCACGAGCGGCTTGAAGATAACACAGGCCAAGGAGTCGAGCACCGAAGCATCGTCAAGTTTCTTCCCCCACGCAAGCGGTTTTGTCGTCAACGGCGGCCTGCAAATCAACGCACATCAGCATGGTTCCAACTCGGACGACCACAGTGGTGCGTTGCCATCTCCCACCTCAAGGACGCCGAGTTGATTTATCTATCGTTGATGATTTTCTAGGATGGGAGCGGTTACTGCAGAATACGGCTCCAAATGCGCTGCACGACTCCAAATACCGTTTCGACCCACCAAAATGCGACGAGGATACCCGTGTGGAGGTGATTGAAGAGCTGGTGGGGTGGATTCAAGACCAAGAATCCCCTCAGCGTTTGCTGTGCATGACGGGCGCCGCTGGCTCAGGAAAGTCGGCATTGCAGCAGACGGTTGCAGAGCGGTGTTCCGGGCTGGACATCCTGTCCTCGACATTCTTCTTCTCGTCGACCGACCCTACTCGAAATACGGTATCCGCGGTAATCCCAACAATTGCGTACCAACTGGGGGCGAATAATCCTGCGCTTCGAGAGGGGATTTCCGCAGCTGTATTCAAGGATCCGCTGGTCTTCGAGAAATCGTTGAAGACCCAGATGAACAAGCTCATCGTCAATCCCATAGAGAACCTTTCCCGAGAATTTTCGAAATCCGAGCTCGCAACCCTCCCTTACGCCATTCTCATCGATGGATTGGACGAGTGCACTGACGAACAGCGCCAGGCAGAGCTTTTGGCAGCTATCGACGATTGTCTCCTCCAAAATGACGCGCTTCCTTTCCGCGTTTTCATTGCCAGCAGACCGGAATGGGCAATTCGTAGCGCTCTGGAAGACACCGGACACCTCCATGAAAAGGCATACCTCATCCAACTCAGCGATCAGTACGACGCCAGTGGTGACATTCGTCGCGTACTATGGAGGAGGCTCCGCGATATAGGCCGAAGAAGTGGCGATCCCCGAGCACAGTCACCCTCATGGCCGTCGGAGGAAGATATTGAAACTTTGGTCCTCAATGCATCGGGACAATTCATCTACGCAGCGACAGTGATCAAGTTCGTATCGGAACGAAGAAGCTCTCCTGTGGACAGGCTACGGGCCATTCTTACCTGGACACCGGAGGATCGAGCGCAACCCTTCGCCGCGCTGGACCTTCTTTACAGCAATATCGTATCCGCTGCTAAAGAAGCATATGAGGCTGCACACCCTGAGAGGGACNTTCCTCTTATTGCTCAGGGTATACCAACTGCTACAGGAGGCTCGTTGGAGTGATCCTTTTGTCGCTCGTCTTGAGGTGTCGAATGAGATTTTGTGTTTGGAAGATAACTCACACCGATGGCTCATATCTGACCTTCGGTCACTTGTCACCATCCAGCCTCCCGAACTTTTCCGCTTTTACCACAAATCCTTTCAGGATTTTCTCGATAGTGAAAGTCGTTCGAAGAGCCTCTTCGTTCCAGAATCCCGTGCTGCCGAGTTTGTGACTGTCACCTGCGTCAGGGCTTTGGACAGGGATGGTATGTACATTTCTATGCCACTCGGAACGCTCTGTACTGAATCTCAACTAAACTATGGGATTTCAGCAACTTCGCATAACACTAGGTCGCTCGTATGCCACCTCCTTGCGAAGGGGTTCAATACACGTAGACCTGAGTTTAGCTGCATTCCGCAGCTTCTCTCCACGGGTAGTAATTTTGAGAAAATCAAGAGATGGGAAATGGTGGACCAATATATCGAGAATTTCGGACTACCTATTTCATCACGTTTAAAATCGATAGAAGACGGTTGGCTGGCCCTCTTGTCGCATGTTCTCCTAGAGCTAGAAGTAAGTCGCTAATGATCTTTCGTCTTGACAACCCTCACGGACCGACAACTTGATCATAACTGTTACAGAGCCATGACCAAGAATTCCATCGAGTAATCCAGACATTACATGACAAGTGGCACCAGAGAAAGTTGCGGCGGAAAACCTCGTCGGAAACCATCGCAGATTCTCAATTGAAGACTCTGACTCTTGAAGATCAAGGAGGCGGAGAGTAGAGTCAGCCAGTGACTGCAAAAGCTGAGGTGTAATCAAGGAAGATACGCAGGGATGTGCAAAGGTTTCGGCGGTAACTCGCAGTTATTTTTTGCACCACTAGCGGAAATCTAGTCTCCCTTATGCAGACTAAACTAGTCCTTAAACACATGTATAGGAGATATCGACGATTTCGGCCCCCGGCATCCTCTTAAAGCAGGAATATGGTTACAAAAATAATGTCACCATGTGCAAAAAATTATAAACGCTTCCGAACCAGTTAGGCTTCAGGTCGAGCTTCACAGAATCATCACGATTTTTGCAAGNTTTTGCAACACTAGGGTGCTAGCAGCTCGGCCGCTGTATACCAGGAAATGTTGCGCACAGACCATGCCGACAAGTCATATCCAGCGACCCAGATAAGGCGACGCGCCAGCCCGACACTCCCACACACTTGCTTCCCCCACTTCCTCCTCCCGGCTTCATCATGCTCAAGTATATTCCCTTACTTATCCCACTCTGCCTTCGTTTATTCTGCATTACCATCCTGATTGAATACAAAATGGCTGATATAGCTGATTATTCGTCTATCATCGTTGAGCTTAGACAGGGATGGATCAGGATTGCCCAACGGTGCAATTCGAAGCTTAGCATCCCAAAGTACATATATCAAGAAGAGAAGATACTCTGAAGAGTCGAAAGCACACTTCAACGTCACGGTACCACCACAGAGCTGCATCCTGATCATGCTTCAAGACCTCCAGTTTTCATCAGCGTCAAGTTAAAAGAACGACAAAGCACTGATTTTTGCCGGAACATTCTGAAGATGTCATCAAGCATTGACACCCCGAGAAGTCTGAACGTGTGTGATCGCCAGTCTTAAAGCATGCAAACAGGTCGATTCAAGCTTTGACATTGTGAGTGAATGACTATGAGCTATTTACAATGGTTTCGAACAAGCAAACAGAATTTCGCAAGACGCGTCGAAAGACATGAAACGACCCTGTGTGCGTCAAAATGACAGTATTTGTACGCGAAGCACTATTCGTCAACGAGGCAACTAAAGTGCTGCGATCAATTGACATGATGCATGGGGACTCGCAACTTGCTTTCAACCACCACCCGTAATGCGGTCAGGATGACCCCCAAGTCCAAGCCCACATCCTTTAAACCATCTTTCCGATGGCCTTGGTCGNAAAAAGCATAAAAGTGGCAGAACTGTCGGTCAACAGACTGGTCTTGAAGATCAGATACCAGCAGAGCAGGCCGACCTGGCAGACGAGAGCAACATTGCGCGCCTTCAACCGGTTCCAATAGGTCCGATGCAAGTAGCTTCGCCCACTGTCGTTGCTCTAAACACAGCGGCTACTTCGAGCAGTGAAGATCGGCGACTCGAAGATCCAGCCTCGAGGGGAGCCAGTTCGTGTACGAGCGCCTTGAAGATAAAACAGGCTTTGACGTCGAGCGCCGAAGCATCGTCAAACTTTTTCCCATACGCAAGCAATTTCGTCGTCAACAGTCTGCAAGTCCATGCATCCCAGCATGAATCCAACTCAAATGACCCTGGTCAGTCACCACTCCGATACCTTTGTTTTCAGCTCGAATTCATATGATATCTGTGGTTCTCAGGATGGCAACGATTACTGCAGGACACGGCCCCAAATGCGCTGCATGATTCTAAACACCGTTTCGACCCACCAAAATGCGATGAAGACACCCGTGTCGAGGTGACCGAAGAGCTCATGGGGTGGATTCAAGACCGAGGATCGCCACAGCGTTTGCTTTGCATGACGGGCGCTGCTGGTTCAGGAAAGTCGGCATTGCAGCAGACGGTTGCAGAAAAGTGTTCCGGGCTCGACATCTTATCCTCGACATTCTTTTTCTCATCAACCGACCCTACTCGAAACACAGTGTCTGATGTGATTCCAACGATCGCGTACCAACTGGGGTCGAACAACCGTGCGCTCCGAGAGGCTATTTCCGCAGCCGTGAGCAAGGATCCGCTGATCTTCGAGAAATCGTTGAAGACGCAGATGAACAAACTCATTGTGAATCCCATCGAGGACTTTTCGCGAGATTTTTCGAAACCCGGGCTTGCAGCCCTCCCTTACGCCATCCTCATCGATGGACTAGATGAGTGCATCGACGAACAGCGCCAAGCCGAGCTTTTGGCCGCTATCGACGATTGCCTTCTCGAAAACGAAACACTTCCTTTCCGCATTTTCATTACCAGCAGACCGGAATGGGCAATTCGAAGCGCACTCGAAGTCACCGGACATCTCCACCAAAAGGCGTATCACATCCAACTCAGCGATCAATACGACGCCAGTGGTGACATCCGTCGCGTATTATGGAGGAGGCTCCGTGATATAGGTCGAAGAAGTGGCGATCCACGCGCGCTATCCCCGTCATGGCCATCGAAGGAAGACATTGAAACATTGGTCGCCAATGCGTCGGGTCAATTCATCTATGCAGCGACGGTGATCAAGTTTGTATCGGAACGACGAAGTTCTCCTGTGGACAAATTACAAGCTGTTCTCACCTGGACACCCGAGGATCGAGCGCAACCCTTCGCCACCCTGGACCTTCTGTATACCAACATCGTATCTGCTGCCAAAGAAGCGTATGAAGCAGCTCATCCTGACAGGGATTTTCTCTTATTGTTCAGACTATGCCGGCTGCTAGTCCGACATAGTTTTTATATTCTTCCATGTTTCCAGGAGATAACCAACTTGGAAGACCATACCCATCGGTGGCTACTCTCCGATTTAAGGTCCCTTGTGGCCATAGATTCAGGCGTCTTCTCCGAACCGGGTCATCCAGAACAATTATACGAAAATCTGCGCTTTTACCACAAATCTTTTCCAGATTTTCTTGATAGTGCAAGTCGTTCGGGGAGCCTCTTTGTTCCAGAAACTCATGCTTTCGAGCTTGTGGCTGTCGGTTGCGTCAGAGCGTTGGACATTGGCAAGGATGATCGTATGTACATATTCATCCTACCCGGAGCGCTTTGTACTGAGTCTCAACCAAACCCACGCGATTTCAGCATCCTCTTTACTTAGTTCTATCGTGTCTCACCTCCTTTTGAAGGAGCTCAGTAGACGTCAACCTGATCTTGGCCGCATTCCGCATCTTCTCTCCACGGGTAGCAAACTCGAGAAAATCAAGAGATGGRAAAAAAATGGACAAGTGTGTCGAATCTGAATTCAGCAGACTTCCAGTTCATCAATTCTGGTTCGCCAAACCAGTAATAGCCGGTTGGCTAGCCTTGTTGCGCTTTCTCCTGGAGCTCGAAGTACGTGATTTCTCATCTCAATGGCCCTTGCAAACTGACAACTTGATCACAACTGTTGTAGAGCCATGATCAAGAATGTCGTAGAGTTGTACAGGCTTTACATGACAAGTGGCAGCGGATCTTCGATGAAACCTGGCCCCCGTTCGATCCTAATGACTCTGATGACTCTGACTGCCTGAAGACGGCCAAGGAGGCGCCCGGAGAGTAGAGTCACATTCTTTCTTGAAAAGTTCTTTTACGCGTATAATTTCAATCGAGCTACACCAGATTCTTATTGTTGTCCGCGCGAGTGGAACCCAAAAGGAGATATATCCGTTGGCTGACTACGGGAGTCTAAATGTCCTTGATGGTCGACTTGAGGTGGCGAATAGTGCCTCAACGGTCGAAGCTCTTGATTTTAATTTTCCAGTTCTGAGTGGTATGTGCCTGGGCAGTCAACAGCTTCACATTCTCAAGGCACGCCCTGTGCCTTTTGCGAAACCCATGGGCTGCGGACCTCGCCCAAATAGGCAATGTTGCGCACAGACCATGCCGACGCGGGGACGCGTCGGCCTGACACTCCCACGCGCACCCACCGAAGGAGATTTGGATGACACAATGCTGAGCGGCGTGTAGTAACGTTGAGGCAAGTGCTAGGATTAATTGACATGATCTATGGAAACTTACAACTTGCTTTCAACCACCACCTGTGTTGTGGTCAGGATGACCCCCCAGTCCAAGCCCACATCCCCTAAATCATCTTTCCGATGGCCTTGGTCGAAAAAGCGTAACAATGACCGAACTGTTGGCCAGCGGACTGATCTTGAAGATCAGCTACCAACAAAGCAGGCCGACCCAGGGGAGACCAACTCTGGGCAGCTTCAACTTCAACCGGCTCCGATTGGCCCGATGGAAGTGGGATCGCCCACTGTCGTTGCTTCGAACCCAGCGACTCATTTGATCATGAGCAGTGAAGAGCGGCAACTTGAGCATCCAACCTCGAGAGGAGCCAGTTCGTCTACGAGTGGCTTGAAGATAACACAGACTATGGCGTCGGGCGCCGAAGCATCGTCAAGCTTTTTCCCATATGCAAGCAATTTCATTGTCAACGGTCTGCAAGTCGATGCATCCCAGCATGGATCCAACTCGAATGACCCCAGTGGTGCGTCGCCATTTATGATGCCGATTTCGCTCCTAGCTCAACTCACATATTATCTGTGATTGCCTAGGATGGCAGGTATTAATGCAGAACACGGCCCCGAATGCACTGCATGACTCTAAATACCGGTTCGATCCACCAAAATGTGATGAAGACACCCGCGTAGAGGTGATTGAAGAGCTCATGGGGTGGATTCAAGACCGAGAATCGCCTCAGCGTTTGCTGTGCATGACGGGCGCTGCAGGCTCAGGAAAGTCGGCATTGCAACAGACGGTCGCAGAGGAGTGTTCCGGGCTGGACATTTTGGCCTCGACATTCTTTTTCTCGTCAACAGACCCTACTCGAAACACAGTTTCTGCCGTGATTCCAACGATCGCATACCAGCTGGGGTCGAACAACCCTGCACTCCGGGAGGCTATTTCCGCAACCATAACCAAGGATCCGCTCATCTTCGAGAAATCGTTGAAGACGCAGATGAAAAAGCTCATCGTCAGTCCCATCGAGGACTTTTCGCGAGATGTTTCAAAACCCGAGCTTGCGATCCTCCCTTACGCCATCCTTATCGATGGACTGGATGAATGCACCGACGAACAGCGCCAAGCCGAGCTTTTGGCAACTATCGACGATTGCCTTCTCCAAAACGGTGCACTTCCTTTCCGTGTTTTCATTTCCAGCAGGCCAGAATGGGCGATACGTAGCGCTCTAGAAGACACTGGACATCTCCACCAAAGGGCATACCACATCCAACTCAGTGACCAGTACGACGCCAGTGGTGACATCCGTCGCGCATTATGGAGAAAGCTCCGTGATATCGGCCGACGAAGCTGTGATCCACGGGCACGATCGCTTTCATGGCCGTCGAATGAAGATATCGAAACACTGGTCGCTAATGCATCAGGACAATTCATTTACGCCGCGACAGTGATCAAGTTCGTATCGGAACGACGAAGTTCTCCTGTGGACAGGTTGCGAACTGTTCTTACCTGGACACCCAAGGACCGAGCGCAACCCTTCGCCGCTCTGGACCTTCTATATACCAGCATTGTGTCTGCAGCCAAAGAAGCGTATGAGGCAGCTCATCCTGACAGGGATTTCCTCTTATTGTTCAGCGTATGCCGGCTGCTAGCCCGTCATGGTTTTTTCATTCTTCCAGGTTTCCAGGAGATCACCGGCTTGGAAGACAATGCCCATCGCGGGCTAATCTCCGATTTAAGGTCTCTCGTCACCATAGATTTAGTCCTCTTCCCCGAGCTGGGTGACCCAGAAGGATTTCGCGAAGTTCTCTTTGTTTACCACAAATCTTTTCCAGATTTTCTTGATACCGAGAGTCGTTCGAAAAGCTTCTTCATCCCAGAAACTCGTGCTGTCGAGCTTGTGATTGTCACTTGCATCAGGGCTTTGGACATCGACAGAGATGATCGTATGTGTATGTTCATACTACTCGGAACGCTTTGTACTGACTCAATCAAAACGACGCGATTTCAGCATCCCCTTTAATTAGGGATATCGTGTACCGCCTCCTTCTGAAGGGGTTCAGTAAACGCCAATCTGAGTTTGGCCGCATCCCGCATCTTCTCTCCTTGGGTAGCAACTTCGAGAAAATCAAGAGATGGGAAAAAGTGGACAAACTCATCGAGGAGGGGTATGGCGGAAAGAGGAACCCCCCATTGGTGGACCAAGTAGCAATAGAGGGTTGGCTGGCTCTTTTGTCGCATGTTCTTCTAGAGCTCGAAGTAAGTCGCTAATGATGTATCAGTTCGACAGGCCTCACGGACTGATAATTGATCACAACTGCTCCAGAACCATGGCCAAGATTTTCAACGAGTAATACAGGCTTTACACGACAAGTGGCAGCAGTTTTATGATGAAATCTGGTCAACACAGCAGAACAACCTTGGCGATGGCTCAGCAGACTCCTAAAAAGGAAGCAGAAAGAGTCGCACCTCGACCCCATTCAGCTCTTTGAAAATTTCTACTCGTGTAATATTAGTTGAATCACATTAGCTCTTCGGACGTGTCGAAGTGAGTGGTACCCAAAAGGAGACACATATCGGTAGGTTGACTACGGGAGACCAGGTCTCAATGTCAACTCAAGTTGGCAAATAGTGCCTTCAAGTTAGTCAAAGCGCCAGATTTTGATTTCTCAGTTCTGAGTAAAATGTGTCTGGGCAGTTAACAGCTTCACATTTTCAAGGCACGCCCTATGCCTTTCGCGAAACCCGTGGGCTCCACAAGGCAAAGTGATGTTCAGTTTGCCCGTTGCATGTCACCGACTCGTCGGCATTCGCCGGCTTCGCTCAAAATAGGCAATGTTGCGCACAGACCATGCCGACGAGTCATACATAGGCCAGGGGACGCGTCAGCCCGACACTCCCACGCGTACCTTGCTTCCCTCCACCTCACTTCATCCTCCCATCCCCGATCCTACCCAACTTTCAATGCTTAAGTAACCCCTTACTTATCCAANCCCCCCCTTTCGTTTATCATTATCATCCTGATTGAATACAAATGACTGATATCCACCGAATAACGTGTCCCTCATTGTTGAGCTCGGCAACGCGGATGCATCAAGATTTCTCAAAGCGTAGCAGCGCTGGCGCACTCAAGGAGAGAAGGTCTTCAAGCTGGAAAAGGAGCCACGACATGTACCCTGTGTTTCCCTCAAGACATCAAGCTTTTGGCACCATCAACTGAAGAGAATGACAAGACAACCTTCTGCCAGAATATCTTGAAGACGGTATCGTACCAATACCTCAAGACGTCCGAATATGTGTGAATCTACAATAGTCCAATCCAAGGCTTTATCCATGCATCGATATTGTGAGTGACCGAGCTATATACAATCCCCCGGACAAGCAAACAGAACTTCGCAAGACGCGTCCAAAAAGAAGACTCGGAACGGTCGTGTGTGCGTCAAAATGACAGAAATTCTACGCGAAGCCTTGTCCATCAACAAGAAGAGAGGAAGACCCGTTTCAAGTCACGCTCCTCGAAGAGCGGCCTGCAGCAAGTACCGCATGAGGATGTAGAACCCGAAGATGTGAGTGAGATGCCCCGTCAAGACGTTGAAACGACGCACCTCCAAAATTGCAAGTAGAACTCGCTTGCGATCTTCAAGAAGTTTTTCGAGGTGTGGTCGTGGTGACGCACTATATGCAAGACAATCCAAGAAATATCAGTCGAATTCGCCGGTCCTCCAAGACGAAGAGCTGTTTAAAACAGCATTGCCACGAGAAAATATACAGGGTTGGCAAGATCGGAATCCTATGGTACACGGAGAGTCGAAGCCTCTATATCGGAAGGAGTGTTGATTGCGGTGCATTTCTTGCATGTGTTTTGCTTTCATTCTGTGGTTCCACTGGTCTAAGCGCGGCAGCAGAGAATTGACGCGCCCAGTCGGCGAAGTTTTCGCCAGAAGGTAGAGAACTAGAAGACACTCGTCAACAGTGGTCATGAAGACGGCAATCGGCTTACCTTCAATTTCAAACGGCTCAGCAAACTAGGAGATTGACCGCGGGTGGGAAGGCGTTGAAGACGCCGAGTGTGCTCAGACTGTCCAAGGGCATGAAGCTCGCGCGCGAGACCGACGGGATACGGCTCATACACCGTCCCGATCTCGCTCTGGTTGCCGTCGTCTTCGCCAGTGGGTTTGCCAGCGTCGGTCTGTGATAAATCAGCCTTCGTCAGCTGTCGAACATACTCACAGAACAGACAGGCTTACGGCGTAACGCGCCTGATACGCAAGCGACCCTTGGAAACGGGTATCGATTGTTTGCTAAAAGACGATCAGTGCTCAAGCTATCACTTTTCAACACCATTGGACACCTACCATGAGAGGATCATGATCGCTACGTTGTAAAAGAGTGGGAGCAGTCATAATCGCACTGAGCTGCGGAAGCTGCAGGTTGACTTCGACGCTAGTTGGCGCGGGATTAAAATCCTGCATCATGAGCAGAGGATCGCCGTTGGCCGTAGTGAGCACGAGCGAGAAGGATGGCAACGGGAGGCGGGAAGGAGGCATCTTGGGGAGCTGGATGCACTGAATGGCAATGAGATCACGTCGAGAAAAATATATAAGCTTGTTGCAGAATAGAATAGCGTAGCGTAGTTGGTAGATATGAAAAAAGGAGAGACGAAGGAACGGTGAGTCGAGAGGAAAGAGCCTGGAACAGGGCTCCTCCTTGCGTCGTGGCCAGAGCCAGCGGCAGAAACTGTGAGGTGGTGGTGGAGCAAGGAAAAAGAGGAAAGAAGCCAGCGGAGCGAAAACGGTGGCTTAAATACCCAGAAACTCAGGGTCCAAGATCACGCCCTTGAGCAGTCGACCGAACTGTCTGGCAAGGAATATTCTCGAGTTGAGCACCTAGGGGGAAAAATCAGATCCCCGGTCGCCTTCCTGAGGTCCAGCCTGAGTTGGCAAGAGATTTCACAGAAATTGACTGAAAAGGGGTGTTTTTGGCCTCGATTGCGATTCCTGTCGCTCGATTTGTCAAATTAAAACAGAAACGGTGCAAATCGGGCCTAGCTGCGAGTGGGAACGTGCCGTAAGGAGGTAAGAGGCCATTTGTTTACCACTGGTGCAGGTGCCTGAGCAGAGAAATTGGCCGGCTGAGGTGCGCTCGCCTGACGGTCGGCAAGGTGGCCAGTGAAGAGTGCGAGAGTGGGAGAAAGGCCCAAGTCGTCCTATTTCCTACAGTCAACAAGCCGACGCTGACTGCTGCTGTCCCAGGCGAACGTTATTCTGGAAGGTCGTCAAAGAGGGTCGCGTTCGATGGTTGAAAGACCTACCTAGGTCACATCCTTCGGAGTTGGGGGTTGGATACAGACGACTGCTGGCATGGAGAAAGCTGGGAGCCCCTGGTGCGTGCTTCTTTATTCAGTATCGTGTCCGTCCTGACGGGCCGACACTAGACCTCCCACTGGGCCCCATCTTCAACTCCACCTTGTCCTGCCCCTCGTCCTTTACGACTGCAACGTCCCATAACCTCGCGACACCACCTCTTTCAAGCATGAAGGCCCTCCACCGTCCCATCCGTCCGCAGTCTCTGCTTCGCGATTCTCTCCCGTCACTTTCCATCCACGTCCACTAGCGCCAGTTCTCGAGTCTCGTCAACAGCTGGGCGCCCATCGTCTGCTAGCAGCACACTGATAGCCAGGGTTCCAGAGCAAAGACCTATCCAGGACGCTGGCCAATGGCACTACTGAATATCACGTCGAAGGTCACACCATTTCCTCGGTTTTGAACTGTAGGCGGCCAGGATTCATCCCGTCGCCAACGGTCTGTCCGCACAGTCCAAGCCCCATCTCGCCTTGATCGATGCCTCAACCTGGCTCGGCTCTGCTGGCTGAAGTATTGTTCAGCGTCGAGAAGATCAGCAAGATGACGCCGTTCTTACCAGATGGCCTAGTTATGTTGGCGGTAACTCTGCTGCATGGACACGCTCCAATTCTTGTCCCAGAGGCCAATTATGCAATGAGACAACGGAAGCTGTCGTTGCTCCCCTCTACGTTGCTTGGTCATCACGCAAGGCCCCTGGCCTCAAGGTCCCCTCGGGTGACCGATTTTTCCTGCCAGGCGTACAAGCCAGAGGCTATCCATGATGCGGAGAGTGCAGACCCACAAATGCATGTCTCCAAAACGTTGGATAACACGAGCTATTGGTGTCAGCCCTGCATCATACCGATGGCGGCAGAATACCTGTTTGATCAACGCTGCCCAGTGGTCAGAGGCGGATCGAGAGGGCAATGACCATGGCCACATGCGCCAAGTGGGCGGAAATATGCTCAAGGCCGTGCCACCAGTTGTTGTTGGGACTCGAAGCCATGGCTTGCGACCAAGTCTGAGAGATCGTCTGGTTGCTTCCGAGTCCTCTGCAATATGCTGGATTGGCTTAGCCCATAGCATGCGATACTTGAAGCAAGAGCGATTACGAGCCTCAGCCATAGTCAAGCGGCTTTGAGGCGTCGCGAGCTCGCAGAAGCAGCCTCTGGACTGTAGCTGGTGGGAGATCGTATCGTGGCTAGTGAAAAGGAATTTTCAATGAGGATTTCTGGTCATTGGCGTTGAAGTAGAAGAATCCACCTACCTTGAAGCTACGACCACTCCCCGAACCCTCATCACCACTGCCAGACACTTCTTCCACTACGAGAATTGAGAAGGATGGCGATATCCCCTTCATGCCAGCAGGCACCCAAGCATTCCGTATTCTGCTGAGCTCGTGGCGAAAGCTCGAGCGCTCTCGCGAGGAACTGCTGGTCACGGTGTCGATTGCCAAATTGTCTGGTGATTCGTCCTCCCACTACCTCGCCGAGAACATCTTCTCAACCTATTGTCATCGCGAAGCCGTCTGGGGCAAAAGGAGGAGGCCATGAGCTGGTCGAGAGTGTTGAGAACGTTGAACGAATGTTTGACAAATGCTCGTGGTGGCCGATAGCCAACAATGGCCCATCGTCGCAGTCGCGGCAGCCCCATTCAGCGATCAAGCGGGCCCCCGCCATTCGAACCGGTTNGCCTTACTCCCACTCGCTTGTTTCAATTAAACACTCCCTTTACGAGGGCGTTGAACGAGGGCGAGTTCAACGCCCTCGCTGTGGACCTCAAAATAGCTTGACCCTGACCAGCTACTATGCTGGGTCCGGTGCCCCTATCTATCCTGACCTTCCTACCGCAGTCCTTGGCCTTCGACACAAATGAACTGTCTCCATTCTGTTCCTCGGAGCCTGAGGCCGCGAATCCAACTACCCACAGGCCAATCAAGGCGTCCAGGATGCTGCTAGAACATTTTTTAGACCAAGGCTCGCCTTGTTACTAAGGAGGTGCGGTGCGTCAGGAGCTTCCAGCGTTATCATTACATTTACACAACTTCCAGCTTTTAAGGCTACTCTTGGAGTCAACAGCGGTGACTTCGTTGTCAAACTCGGTCATTTTCGGGCCAGATATGTGCCAGCTGATGGAACAATGGTTCATTCAAGTCCAATTCAAGAAGCTGGCAAAGCTCGAGCTCACTGCTGGCACAGATCAGTCCATGGGGGAAGTCCACCATCTAGCAAATTTTTGTCTCTTACACTTCAAGTCTGATAAGGCACAAGGGCTCACCGCGTGTCCAGAATTCCTAGACTGGGCTTCGAAATAGTCTGGACGTCGTCACGAAGCTGTATTGCATTGCTGGAGATCTGGCACACATTCAGAGACCCCATAGAACTCGAATTTGGAGTCGTAATAACGGTCAATGACTCCGCTCACATTCACAAACGGGGATTCCAACGGCGCTTTCAGACGTCCACTGTGACGCTACGCATTATGCCGTCTTGTTTTCTCCCGGCTCTCGAGTTCTTTCTGTGCGGTAGACCAGGAAACAATCCATGGAGGTCGTGTTATCGGAACTCATCTAGTGCCCATGTATTTGTTGTTGTACACAACGTCCTAATGAATAAAACGAAACGAAATCAACTTCCTGTCTGCAAGCAACCAATTGTCCTCAAAGAATGTCCCAATGCTCCTTCAAGAAAAGCGTAGCATGACTATCCCAGGAGTGTGCAAGACCGTCGAATACGGCTCTTGTTCCTTCTGGCGTCGTTAAAACCAAAAGTCGAAGGGATTGCGATACCGCAAGACGAAGTATAATTGGCGCTAATAGTGAGTCTTGGTTTTCTTGGACCTTGGTAAATGAAGAGAAATTCGGTTAGGCTGTTAGCTCAAGTTGAATGTAGGGCACCGGATGAACTGCTTGAAGAACGTCTCGCAGCACGTCGAGAAATAAGCAACCCCTCAAGATTGCACTAGGGCTGATGGTCGTCGAGCAGCGTCGAAAGAAGTGGTATGCTGAGATGCCACACATGATCATCTTAAACGCTCGGCCGTAAGAAGAGTAAGCATACGTTTGGAAGCAACAAAGTCAAACGTTCACCGTATCATTGTCAATGCACCAGTACAGAGCCGAGCCCAACCCATGTAAAGTCGCCCTTGCCTCTCTTTTTCAAAGAATTCGGGTGCAGAAGCATAACCGCCTTGCTGTGGAGGCCTTGAGATCCTGGAATCATAGAGTTTCTCCCAGTCGAGGGATTGATCGTAGGGATAGGGCTTCAAGGCGCGTAAGATGGGTTTGACCGCAGACTCGAGAACGCGCTTCACAAGCGTTTCGTTTCGTTGGATATCCAGTGCATCCAGGATTTCTAACGGCAAATTGATGCAGAGGTGTCACAGGCCCAAGCATATACGCACCTCCAGTACTGAGTGGTTTAGATTCGCGCAATCGTTTGAGACGACTCGTTCCTTTACATCTTTTGGTCAGTCTGAGTGTCTCCTTCATTCAAAGCGGCAGGGTCATATGCAAAGGGTGCGNAAAAAAGAGCTCCGCTCAAGACTTAAGCTGCCTTGTTAGCCGGCACATCCAGGCTCACTTTTTCCTGCAAAAGATCATCGTACTTGATGCATTCCGACGGTATGCTTAGAGATTCCAAGAGTGGGTAACATGATCATTGTCAAAGCCAACCATGACTCTGGGATATCTCTCACAGGACGTCGGAGAGTTGATCAAAAAACGAATTGATTTTGTGAGTAGATGGTCGACGTCAGCCACTGTAATTGCTACTATATAGCCATTCTTCCTTCTCCAAAGGAATTCAGCGTCAGACGAAATACGATTCCAGATGTCCTTGTCGAACCTGGTTGAGTTTAGTGGCGTTTCTGACTCGTTGGGTCCGCCACCGGCACCGGATGTGTTCGCGGTTATTTCCGTCAGGAACACCACGCGCCAGTTGTTCTCCAAGCGTTTTCCTAGCTCGAGGCGTCGTGGCCTCGTCTGGAAACTCAGCCTGAACTCAACGTACGTGTGTCTAATTCAGTAAGCGATTTCTACGATATTATTCCTTTTGAGAATACACTAANTTTTTTCATTGACGTGCATGAGGCTATATATACAGCACGGGACGTGACACCGACAGCAGAGGACAACACGNAAAAACAACTACAATATACAATACACTGACTAAGAGACGGCAGATAATACAAATCATTCAAATGCTATGGTACAAAAGATCCAAGAAATACAGACCGTTGACTATACGGAACGAAAACGAGAACGAAAGGACATTGTAGGCTGTCTACCATGGCCAGTAGCTGGGATAGAAAAGAGTCGGGGTAAGCCTCCACCCCTCGCTCTACGCGTTCTTGGCTAAGTCATACTCTGCCGTATATAAACGCCGCCAATCGACGAAGAGCGGAAAAAACCAAACGGACGACCTGTGGATGCCAAAACTGCACCTTAGCTCAAGCTCGAAGACGCCAACGCACAGCCAGCCGACGCTCTCACCTCAAGTAACAGCGACAGAAGGAGCCTGGAGATCATTCTTTGAATTGTCCTGCGAGTTTCCGCCCCAGCGTCCGCGTCAAGGCCATCCGACTTGAGGGCTGGGCGTCAGCTGTGACAACATGATAAACGAGGAAAAACGAGAACTTACATCGTACGAGGCCCAGTAGTTGAAGCCCGCGAGAATTGATGTGTCTGCGTTCCTCTCCTAAGAGCAATGATTAGCAGCCGTGACAAGAAGTGGTGTCGTCGACGTCGAGACTTGGGAGATTGATGGAGACGGGGTGCTTACCGCTGTTGAGTCTGCAGAGGCTGAAGCCGAAATCGATCTGACAGGGAACTGGAACTGTAGTCCTCGCTCGCTCGCGTGGTGACCGTCGCGTATATCTACGGTGCCACCTTCTGTCTTTATGGCCAAGGAGAAGGACCGAGAGTCAGGCATTGCCTCTGGCGCCAGTGGGGGAATGGGAGACCGAGGGGTGAAAAAGATCCGGATGCTGATATATAGCAAAGACGAGAGAGGGTCCCCGTTGGCGTATAGATTGTCCAGGAGTAGACATTGAAGACGTAAAAATGCGATGGAGGCTCGGAGGTTGAATGTCGGCAGCAAATTTTGAAATATTGATTCAGCGCTCCCGAGTGAAAAAGTCGACAAGCAACTAGATAGTTTACCAAGGGACACCTCCGAGCCATTTTGGAGAAGAAAAGGCAGCCCTGACTGCCGATCGAGAGGATTGCCCTCGATTTCTGTCCCAATTGAGCCAAAATATGGGGTAAAGGCGGACCGCCTGGCGAGGAAACGAAATCGGACTGTCAATGCTAACATCAGCGCGTTTCTGCCGTAACAGCGAGAAGTTTAACAGTCCAAATGCGCGAGAACATTGCACGGTTTTGTATGACCTGCGAGAAGGCTCTGGAGGCAACACAGATTACCGAGAAGGCCAGTATTTCCTAAACCTTTGGAGGATGAAAAGCACCCGGTTGATTGAATCACACAGAAATTGAACCGGGGACGGAACCAAATTGCGAGAGGTCTGGCGACAGAGGAGGCCAGCCCAATGAGAGATTGGTCACGGACGGATTACTGCGACAGGATGGCAAGGGGTTGCTACATTGCAAAACCGGTGAGCCATTTACCCTGACTTTTTGCAGTTTGCTCCAGGATCGAGTGGATTGTCAGTTACTTATGCAGCCATATAACAATCGACTGAACGGCCAGCCAGAGTACGGACGAGGTACTACTCGAAGAAACCTCTACGGGTTTGACTAGAGCCAGGAATACTGGCGACAGCCTGAACTGGGCCTACAGCCTGAGAGTGATAAAGTGAGTAAGAAACTGCAGAATTGCCAACCTGGGGGGCTGACTCACTACCTAATCTCGACTTTCCACCAGTTAGATACGAAATCGTCACCAGGGTACCAGCAAGAAGGAGGCCTCCTCCTACAGCTGACCAGTGCCCACACCATTTGGACGAAGTGGGCTCCGCTGTCCTGCCGTATCACGTCGCCCCTATTCAGAATGAAAGCACGAGCTGGTCCAGCCCAAACCACCCCCCGACATTCTCTCCGTTGTGGACCAATGCAATCCTCTATCTATCGAGAGGGTGAATGGTTTACTGGCGCTCAGTGACGGTGGATTCCGCCGGGGTTCTCGGATGCCTGGCTTTCGAGACCCCAGCACCAGACAGGATTGGCACCAGCCTGCAGACTCAGCTGTGAGCTTCGTCTGTTTACAATTCTGAACTGGCATGGGCAAGTAGCTAAGCGAGGATTCATCGGCGCGAACGCGACTAGCCAAACACCGCTCTTGCAGTTCCTCAAGAACTAGATTCGCAGTTGCGAAAGCCAACGAGATTTTGTGTGGCCTAGGTTTCTAGGCACTTTCGGAACCAGAGCCCGCTCTCGGAGCAGGATCCTTGCAGACGATACCATCAGGGTCTGGAACTACCGAGGATTGTCTTGGTTGTTCAGAATCGCAGCAGTACCTTGGAGTCGTCCTATGGTTCCTTGTCTTTTGTTATAGGGCCAAATATGACTGCTTGACTTGAATTCGGGGAGATGTCGAAGAAGGACATATTGCCCGCCGCTAGACGTTGCAAAGTTGAGCTTTACTGCATGCTTGAGGCTTTGTTGGGCTATAACCAGTTATCTGACTGGGTAAGGTGAGGGAAAGTATTTTCTCGTATTTTGGAGCGCGAGCGAGATGGAACCGACTAACCCAATCATTCACCAGGTTTTCCTTCATGGCATCCTTTCCATTGCTCTCCTTCTCCGCTTCTAGCTCTAGGTTGAGAGCAGCGCAACGACGATATTCAAACAAGATCTAGCTGTGCGATAGTTTTTGGAGGACACCAGGCGAAAGTTCAGGCAGTTTTTCAGGTAATAGTTCAGGGAAATGTACGCGTACTATTCCGTGTAAAAGTACACTTCCAGCACTTCCGAGTTTTGCGAGAAGTTCAAGCATGGATTACCCCCTCGGGGAGCCACGCACCGTGGGCAGCGCTAGAGCTTGAAGTGGTTACTTACGTTTGGCCATGGTACAAACATGCGCTGACTTGGAATTTCCAACTGGTTGATCGTGGAAGGGCCACTGCCCCCCCAAATCCCGCGGCCTATTCCCAGCGCCGTTGCTTTGCTTTGCCTCCCATGAAATGCGAGGCTGAGAATTTCCAGGACTTCTTCAAGTCTTTTGGGGTGGGCATGCTTTCTTCTCCCGACCTTCCTACCGCGGTTCCCGGCCTCTAGCAGTCAGAGCCAGCAGAAATTATCCCTATTTCTCGGAACATAAAGTCAACACCCCACCGCGAATAAACCTACCCCAAAGGCCGACCAAGGCGTTCAGGATACGCTTTGTGGTCCAAGGCTCGCCTTGTTAATCGATCGGTGCGTCAGATCTCCCAGTTTTCTCGGTTTCAAGGCCACTCCAGTCTCGACTAGTCCGCCTCTCAGCACCTTGTATCTCCTATCGTTCATGATCACCCTCCTTGCGATGGCCAAATTTTGCATTTCGCCGTGTACGGCATGCAACATACTGCGGATAGGGAAGGGATTTTCCAGCACCTAGTACCTGAAGTGGCCAAACGTCCGGCCCAAGGCTGGAAAATTTTCAGGCCTAATCATTCAGTGAGGCAAGCGCGGGCGTGGATCACGCCCGGAGCGAGGCCTCAAGGGTATAAGGAAGATAAGGAGCTCTCTCATAAATTTGAGAACCGTCCTTCCACCTTGATCGTCAAGAGGGAGCGGGCCTGGATTGCTCACATTTTCGTCCAGGCTTTTATCTTTCGTCAGGTATGCACTGAGCACGGGTAGAGCCCGGTAAATACGCGGATTAGCGGCCGAATATTTATTGATCAGAGGCCTGGTATTTCCGGCGCCCAGACACTCGAATCGCGTCCCAAGGGCAAGCTACAGGCGCGTGCGCGTAAGTTTCCAAGGTTGTCACCGTTGCGCGGCCACCTACTAATGATGCAGGCGCGGCCGTCTAAGAGGAGTCCTCAGCTGTCTCAAAGCTTGGGCTATCCAGATACTCAACTATTGTAAACCGTATCCAAACCAAAGAAGCAATCCNAAAAAAATCTTGTGTTAGTGCGCGGTTTCGATAACCCACCGAAGTCTCACAGGAGTGCGAACCCCTTCTCTGATCAGAGTTCCGCTAGATTAGCGACATACAATAATATCGATAATGTTACGAGGACCATCTTTTTCTGAAGCTGGCGGGATGGCTGAACCTTTGCTGATCTCTGACTAACAGGTGTGTTTAAGACCTAATCCTGGTTCACCGTCAGCCGCCCAGGAGGTTCATAAAAGTTGGCCCATTTCTGGCTTTTCCCCAGTTGTCTTTCGTGTCCTCCTGTCACGCCCTTTGGGGTAGATATAGCCAACCCCCCTGCCGTTCCCGATGATCACCCCACTTCTGAGGTACCTAATTGGTGTGGGAGCGATCCATGCGCTAACTGGCATGCTTCCCTCCCTCGCATCAAGCTTCATGTTTACCCAGTGGCCACCGCCTAGGGGATTTACAGTGAATTTCCCGATTGTGAGATGGGTGGGACTCAGTAGAAATGTTAACCGTAGTCAGGGTAAAGTCACAAAGTCAGAACGTAGTCAGGGCAAAGTCAGGAAAGTCAACCAGAAATGATGGCTGATGCGCCTAGTACGATTTCGACTGAAACGTTATGCATATAGTCAGACTGGCCCAATATAGTCAGCCCCAGTCGGAAGATTGGCCTCCTGGTCCATTACAATTCTCACTCAGTCAGGCCTAGTCAGGCCTTTAATCCTTTGCGGTATTTGAATGGTAGTCTAGGGTTAACGACACGGTAGTGTATGATTAGAGTGTTAAAAGGTTAGAATAGAATTGCTATATGGCATGAATTTGAGATTGCTGAACGAGGAGGGAGCCTAAGGTCTAAGCCATCGAGGAAGGGACGGCTTTCTTGCTACGGCGGCGCTGTTATGAATGCATCCGAGTCAGTGATCATGGGAAGAAGGCTATGCATACAGTAAAATGGGGTCTTACTGAAGATATAAAAATTTCGAAGTCCTCGTCGGACGGAGTCTTGCCAGACGCTGTAATAATATCTATGATCCTTCTGAAATGTATATCGGTGGAATCTTAAGCCTAGGGCGCCTCCTTCCTTGTGCTACTTTGTCGTAGGGCTCGGCCTAGAAGCACTCGTCCGACTAGCAATATCTGGTGCTGCCGACGAAGAGCGCACAAAATCGTAGGGCGAAGATATAAGTAGCTGATATACAGTCAATAGACAACAGACAGAGATATCTAAATCAGCATTGAAGTGGTTCAAGTGGGATCGTATGCAGTTGCCTAGTTGTCTCGCACTAGTAATATAACGAGAGAAGCCAGGCAGTGGGCATAGCAAAAGCTCGTTGAGCGTTAACGTTGACAGAGGAGGCCTAGTAATCACGAGCGCCTTTCTGCCAGAAGGCCGCGCTAACCATTCGGTGTTGACTGTGAGCTTAGAGGGCAGCGTCGACGCTCGCTCAACTTACAGACCTCATATATCAGCGAACTTATCGAAATTCGAGCTCGAGAACGAACATTATATTGTGCAAACGAAAAGTCAAGACAACTCGAACACCACGACTAAGCCGGTTGCAGCGTCATCAAGACTCCTCTTCCTCTAACTTCCTCTTCTTTTTCTTCTTGTCCTTCTTCCTCTTCTTGCTCTCGTCCTGTTCTTCCTCCTCTTCGTCCATCTCTTTCTCCATCTCTGCTGCCCCTCGTTTCCGTTTTTGCTTCTGCTTTTCCTCGACGGTTGGAGCAGCGGTCTCGGCGGGTGCGATGAAGGCTTCCGCACGTTCGGTTTGGCGTTGCTTTGCGACTTCCGCTTGCTGTAGAAGGGAAGGTTAGACAAGGGATGGGGATGAGATGGGGTGAATAGGAAAGTACCTTTTGCTTTCGCTTTTCGGCCTCTTTTGCGGCTTTCTCTGAAGCCTTGAGGAAGTACTCTCCAGATTCGAGTTGCAAATCGATCTAGAGCAGAGATGGTGAAATTCTCATACCCGTTAAACGGAGCGGAAAGCGCGTACCTTGCTTGGTTGCTGAGGTGGAGGGAACGGCGTGTAAACNTTTTTTCTTCTTCTCCTTGTTCTTTTCCTCGGTGGGGTCGAGACCAGCTGCGCGCCTGGCTTCGTCTTTCTGTGCCACCTTCTCGTTCTTCTTTGCTGTTTTCTCTGATGTTTTGAGGTGCCGTTTCCGGAATTGTGGGAGGAAGCGGTCCCAAGACTCCGTCGCTAGTTTAGGGTCTTTGGCTAGTTCACGGCGAATCATGAGCTCCTTGATTCGGTAGATGGGGTGGATGTTTTTCATGCAGTCTAGGACGATTCGGCGGACTTCTTTTAGCGACTTGTACGGTCCCATGACGCTGACTGTGCTCCCTTGGACGAGGACGTAGCAGTTTGTTAGTAGCTCGATAGCCTGGCCAGAAACCCATTCAGTCTCGGCGAACGGAAAGTGCAGCGAGTAACACACCTTCAGCGTGCTTCCGTCTGGTCCAATGATCCTCTGCCGCCGTTTCACGTATCTTTCCTTATTCCTGACCAGATTCCCAATTTTGATAATGTCGCAAGCAACGTCGTCGTTCAAAATTTTCACTGCTTGGTTGAGTGCGACGCCTCGAGCCATGAGCTTGATCATGTCTCGAGCTTTGAGTATGATATATGGATCGTATGTTTTTCTCGTCGTTCGTACGGACATAGAACCGTGGACCAAGTCAAGTGTACACGCAATTCCCTGCACAACCACTTGTGAGCAACAAGGCCAGAGAGGTATGTGAAGCAAACGTACATGGGCCTCAAGAGCTGTTGTCACCGCACTCCATACTTCGCGTAGATACTTTTCACGGTACTTTGGGAAGAGAGTCGCAAAAGATGATTCTTCAGAGAAGGCACCGGCTTTGTTGTCGGCCGGGAGGAAGGGGTCGATTTTCCACTAGGTTTATGGGTTGAGTTCCAGGTTTCCCAAATCCAGTGAGCTGGATACGTACACTATTTGAAGATTAGTGAGCACCAGTATGACTGTGTGGTATCAGGCACTTACTGGTCAATATCATCCGTGTCCCAAGCTATACTTCAATGTAAGAATCGAGAAGGCTGACAGTATTGGAACCTGACATACGCTTATCCTTGCGGTGAGCCTTGTTCTTTCCTTTCTCCTTGGGCTGTATCGACGTCTCCGCAACGTCCGACATTTTTAAGATCAGTAAAAAGTACTGCAACTGCAGGCGTCGAATTTATAGAGAAATGATGGTAGAAAACAGAGGAAACTGGCTCAAGAGGCTCAACACTGAAATTTGGATTACGTAACCGAGGACTCGCCTTTCGCCCATCAACGGAGGCTTTTGTACAGTACTTGTCGTCCACGACGGCGACCACCACCATCAACTCTCCACTGGCTGGCCTCTTTTTCTTGCTGGTGAGCTCTCCTTGCTACTACCTCTGTTCTACAGCTTTATGCCTATTGCTCGCTTTCATAGCTCACCCACATCACCAAGTCAATTTCGCCTTTGAACCGGGATCAATCATGGACGACATAGCACCTGCAACAATGAACACGGACGAACCAACCACGACACTATCATACGACGACACCGTCCCGTACGAGGAACAGATTGCTGTCGACGAACCGGCAGGCTCAAGTCTCGCGAACCGTATCGGCAAAGGAAAAATATACCTTCTCGCGGATGCGGGAGCGCACGCGAAGGTGTGTACCGTGTCTTCGTTGATGTTCAAAGTGCTTCTTTAAAGCACACATTTTCGGTCACTTCATTTGTGCGCGTCGCGTGCACGCGCTCGTTTTTCTCATTGTGAAGAGTCGAACGCTGACCCAGTCGAATTTATCTTTATTAGAGGAAACCCACCGACGATGCTGTCGGGGATGATAACGAGATGATGGAGGACGACCTTGAGCTAGGTACGTCACTTTCTGTCCACCATAATGCCACCAAGATGCTGATATGCGAGTCTTGTCTTCCAGACCCTGAACTCCGCCCAAACGCGCTACTATTCACCGGCCCTCCCATYGCACACCTTCCAACCCAACGAATATTTGCCTACGCAACTCACTTTGAGGCTCACCCACTCGGTCTAGAATGGGTCTCCGACACCACTTGCGTCCTGGTATTCTCCAATAGGTCYTCAGCACGAAAGGCGTATGGAGCCCTCCAACGTTCGCTGGACGAGTCACCTTCCGCCGAGGATGGCTCTGTAACAGCCAAACCAATCCCAGTGCCTTTATGGCCAGCTGAGAAGCAGCTCAGCAGAACGCTAGAGCAGGCTTTGGGAACTAAAGCCCCTGCGGACCAAAAGGAAAACGACGAGCGCCTGAAGAGGGAGGTCGGGCTCTCCGCGCCTCTGCGCATGCGCTGGGCGCGGAAAGACGACGTCAAGAAGAGAGGAGCCCGCAAGGAAAGCGAGTTCTACAAAAAACACGGGTCATTGGCCGGGAAGGAAGTTGTGAATGGTCGGGATATACCCAACGTGCCTGGAGGTACTGGTAGGAAACGGCGGCGGGAGGATGAAGAGGAGGATGAGGAGGCGCAGCGTCAGAGGCTTGATAGGGAGCTTGACGCGTTTTTGGAGGATAGTCGGATGCTGAGCAGCAGGAGCCGACGGAGGACAATTCCAGGCCGGCTTCGCCGCCGTCCAAGATGCGCTCCGACTACATAGCGTCGGATGGTCGGTCGCGGGTGCAGAAGGAATCCAGGGACGGGCATGGTCGAAGAAGAGATGGCCGGCGAGGTCGTGGAAAGGGGAACGAGCTCAGTGGGCCAAGCYTGAGCGAAAGGATTAGTGCAGGTCCCGTAGCTGACGTATCGTGGGGCAGGGATACGAAGAGGCGACGCGGTGATGGAGGGAATGGTGGTGGAGGGCGTCGAGGAAGAGACGCCCGTCCTCAGAAAACGCAGCAAGAGCTTGATGACGAGCTCGATGCCTTCTTGAACGCGCCTAGCACTTCATAGATATTGTCTGTGTGCCCCCTCATACCTTTTGGGTTACTTTCGGTTTGATCACATTCCTMCTATACCACAGCTCCATCCGCTCGTTATTTTATTGTAATTTGGTAATAGATTTGACCTTGTATTTATTCAAAAACTCGATGTGCTCCCCGATGTTCTGTACAATGCATTYAAACCTCGTCTCTCATTGCGSCCTCATCCTCTGGACCTTCYGGGTCTTTCCAATAGTTCTCSCCATAATTAAGTAGTAGCTCTTTGCCTCTTCTGATTTTTCTGTCTAAGACGAAGAGAGAGSGTAATGAAGCCTACGCTCAAATGAAACAMAGTTGAACTCACTGGTTTGCAGGACGATACGTTGGGTATTGTGTACGTTGATGACTTTGATTCGTGAACATCACGATCAKGAGACRGAACATTAGCCAGSGTTGRTAGAMCACCTACCATCTGCTAYGCAGTTTGCCTTATCGTCATTTCCATGGTTCAAGTACCTGGTCTCGTTGCCCGCATTCTTAGCGTCAATCGTCATCTGATCGAACAACTCGAAGCTATAGTTCAGACCGAGGAATTTTTGAATCCTAATGAACGGNNGCGNNNATCAGTACGCATGCATGCCCGGTCAAACGGTAGCAACCCAGGGCCCATCCAGGAAATRTTTGTTACTCACCGATCCAGGATGTCTGGATCCGATTCGGCCTGGTTTTCCAGCTCTCCAACATAGTCTGACGGTGGTATTGTTATGAGTCGGTTSAAGTGTCTTTGTTGACGATCTGAAGAGCTTCTCACCTCCGACAAACGCTCCTTGAGGAATGTTAGAGGCTGCAAAGGCACCGTAGCCCCAGGCACTCTTTTTGACGATGACCCTCTATAATTCATGTCRTTGMAAGCTACATSAKAAGGAGATCCATTCAAMRTTCGACCTACCTGAGACCTCCCTTGTTGAATATCGTTATTCTTACATCGCTTCGAAGTTGAYTGGATTTTTCCTGCAAGAGACCGTCAGCAAACCGGTGGGTACAGGAAYAAAGGGTGCCCAGTGACCATGCTACGCACCACTCTCCCGAGAATCACACCCGACACAGAGCTCTGGATCACACTCCCGTGAAGCAGCTCTACATGGGCAAGGATGGTCCGGGTCATCGGCGCAGGGCAAYCGTTTTGATTTCTTGTGTCGTCTGCATCTGCAGCCTTTCCAGCGGATCTTGCCTGTACAAGTTAGGTRTAAGYACGACRGTGAAAGCWAGCARAATGGATTGGAGTTCCTACAGTCTTTAGCGCATCGGCAGTTYCTCTCRCAGTGGTAGTTCATGTCGAARCAGGAGCATACGTGCCGTCTGCATGGACCGGGATGGGAGCATGGAGGCTTRCTATGGATTTGTGATTTAGACGAATCGATGCACTTGGATGGTGCTGCTCACGTTGCCCAGGCTTTGTAGTTCGCGTCCTTCACATCCGCTATTGGGATAGGCYCGATTTTAATACTAGAGTAGGAGRMCATAGTAAACGGGACTGACCRAAATGTGTGATAGGAAATCGGYTAGGTGGGTCKGTACAGCGTTCTTCGAGGATSTCTTCGTCCGGAAACAGACTCTTGCGATTGGCAAAGACCTGCAAGGAGCATGAGTTGGGGTCATCCAGAATGCTTATCGCAGCTCAGCGAGGAACATACTTGATCGCAGGGCTTTCGACAGATTACGGCCAAATCGCAGGGAAGAGCGTCTGGAGCGAGTTTGAGCACRTTACGAAGCATTTCGAGGTCTTCGCTATCTTGCCAATGGAGGTAGTTCTATAGTGAGCTCGTAAGTCGATAAAGTTCTCTGAACTGTGAGAGGAGTTTGGGAAACTGTCATACGAATGCATCATCGTCCAGCTCGGCGTCATCACGGATGAGGCGAAAACACGAGTTACTGCAGGGGTCTCTTCTTTGCTCGAACTCCGTCGTCGCTACTGTCGGCTTCGAATCTCGAATTTCGGGGACATCTGAWTTGCGGAGAGTGAGAGTTGCATGGAACAGTAGGGAGATATTTCGATAAMAATACGTACTGTGGGTTTTGCAGGGATATAGGGATGAATTCAAGCACCAAAGATTAGGGCAAAACATTCTTGATCCATGCTGAACCTGAGAAAAGATATTATCTCTGGACYGCACCAGGTTYGAGTAGCAYGCTGCTACGAAGTCTAGGGATATAACTTCTCCGCGATCCAGGGACACTACGTAGTCTGTCCATAATAAAGGATCCCTARCAGTTCAAAGTCCCGATATAAGCGTATGRATRRTCTGACTGTCTTGGACTTCCTGACCTTTGATAACTTTCCCAAACAAGACCGCTGTCTGCCGTCCTCCGAAGTTTTGGGAGYGAGGGAAGGTTCAAATCATCGATCTCCTCAAATGTGAGCTGGAAATGTGGATGAAAGTGGAGGATACGAGCAGTCTCTAGATGTATCATCTCATCTAGACCGCCAATCATACACTTCGTTCAGCTATGAATCTGGTGGAAGACAGAAGAGACTCACAGTCTGGATCCTTGAAATCCCACTGCCATGCRAAGCGGCTGAACAAGGCCAGAAATGAATCCAGGTTAAAGGTAGGGTCATCAGAGAACGGTGGGAAACTGCAATTTGGAGGGCCATCGTGTGGTACGTAGATGTTCGCTGATATCGGTGTGCAGGCCATATAGCGAGGATTCGGCTTCCAATGGTCAATAGTCCAAAGGGAGGACGGTTCACGCTCGACGGTGTCAACCGTAAGTAGACCTGTCTCCTCGAGTTGGTCCCCGCTCTCATCATAGTCAATGACATCGAAGAACTCATTGGCGAACTCGTCCCCGTCTGGTTGGGCACATGGGGTGATGGATCCCAATGTGTTTTCGAGTTCTGAAGGGCCATTTCTGCTTGGTTGCTCTGATCTGAGGTCGTCGAGCAGAGCACGGCATGCTTTCTCGTCCCATTGATAGAATCTATCCCAGACGATCTTCAGGATGTCCTGCGGTGTTGTGCTGGGAGGGAATTGGTGTGTTGCTAGGAAATCCGAAGGCTCTGGAGTTGCCATTCTGTCAGCTAGCAAGTAGGCTGAGGAGTGGAACAACCAAAGACGACAGCTCAGACTTATGTGCGTCTCGAAGTGCTTGCCGTGGAGGTGGTAATAGGTCTGAGCTGGGTCCGAGCATACTCTGGAGTCCTTCGTCGAGCTTCTCCTGGCACAAAGTTTGACAAGGTTTGGCGCCACTTACGGAACCAGGCGATAACAAGAATCCATGATATCACGAAGTTACGCCGGCCTCTAAATTCGTTCCAACTTCCATTCACTGCTGAGCTATGTATGGCCAATGGTTACCTATATCACAAAACGATGAACTTGCAGCAGGTAGGCCGAAAGGCCCACCAAAGTTTCACTATGAAATTATACTACTCGCGCTCATATATCCGACGCATTTGCTTGCATGGGCAAAATAAAAGGACCTTCCTGTTCAGCAATACTGTCATAGTACAAACCATAGGCGAAATCCGGGCGGTTAAGTAACAATCTTAGGATGAAATCTTTCCCAAACTTCTCAGTATTGTGCATGGCCGAGTTCTAGCTGCCTTCGGAGGAGAAATTGAACCGTTGATGTTGATAGTATACCCCATGCATAAGACTCACAAAATAACGCTGAAGGACTCATTCCGGGACGAATTTCGAACACTCTTGCTCGTCGAATTGCGTTCTGGGTAACCAAATACGTGACTTGTTCTAAAATGGTTATTTGAAAGTAATCGTAACATTTAACAGAGATTCGCTGAGCACCGACCTGATGTGGTCCAAGGCTATTAAACATGACGGGAGTCTGAAGGCACCCACGGACAGCAGGAGCCCGTCGCTAGGTTGCTGGTGAGGCCTCCTAACGTTTGCTTTGCAGAGCGGCTTCAAGTGGGTGTTGAGGCGAGCCGGGACTCTGGCATATATTCAGGTCAAGTACGTTGTGAGGCCCACAGCGGTGGGTGGATTTTTTTCGAGCTTCATTCGCAAAGCCAGACGGGCCTTGTGAGCAGCAAGCGAGGTGGGAAAGAGTCGAACCGGTTCGAACGGCGGGGTCCGTTTGGAGCCGCTTGATCTCTCAGTGCTCGCGCCGCGCGACCAGTCACAGTCACTATAGACGATGGTCTATTGCTGGCTATCGATCACAACGAGCTCTCGCCAACCTTTCGTTCGACGTTCTCACCACTATCGACCAGTTCATGAACGCCTTCTTCGTCCAAGAACGCACTGTCAGCAGCGGCATGGAGAATGCTTTCGAATGACCCAAAGATCAAACGATTCAGCAACAGATACCAGGAGAGTCCGGCAAGAGGATTCAGCTCTTCGACACGAGTTTAACAGTTAGAAGTTGAATCTGGAGTGCTTTGACGAGTCTATGGTGTAAAGGAAGGTCCTCGTCCCAAGTCTCGAGTGGCGGAACGTTGCCAGAGCGATGGCGATTTGGGACATCGTCGTGGCTTCAAGGTTGGTAGATTTTCTCTCGCTGAAGCGCCAATGACCAAGATTCACCGTTGACATTTCCTTCTCCCTAGTCAGGGTCAGGAAAGGACCCATCGCTATCTGCAGGGGTTCAAGNTGGNTTCCCCATTTTGTTTTCATGCAGCGCGAGCTCGCGACGGCTTTGCGACACCTTGAAGCGGCTTGAGTTCGACTGAGGGTCGCAAGCGTCTGCCACCCTCAAGCTTTGCCTGAACCAATACAGTCTGCCTCAGAGAGGGTCCGAAGGCTGGCTAATAATGTCTCAGACGGCTTGCGGGCCATCGCTTCAAGTCCCCTTCACCTGCGTGGCGCGGCCTCACGCATACTGTTGCCCATTTAGCGAATGCTGTCATGGGCATTGCCCAGGCTGCCCCTCGACCTTGAACCACTGTGGCTAACCTGTCCGCAACGTCGAGCGAGCATTCTGCCACCATCGGTATGCTCCAGTTCGATGAGACTGACAGCAATGCCGCTCGCCNATCCACCCACTCGGGAATCGCGTGTGTGCATCGGCACGCTGCGCTCCGTGGATTGGCTCTGGCTTGTATGTCTGGCGGGAAGATTTTGGTTGCTAGAGAAGGCGTCGAGGCAAGGAGCCTTGTGTGATGACCAAGCAACGGAGTGACGCGAGGGAGAAGGCAAAGCTTCCGTCGTTTTTTCTGCATAGGCGGCCTATGGACAAGACCTGGACGTTTTAGAGTAGCTGTGTCCATGCCCCGCCAGTACATCTGGGATGTCTGGTAAGAGCAGCATTATCCTCTTTGGTCTTGCCATGACGCTGAGCAACCATTCAGGCAACAGGTCAGCAGGCTGAGGCTCGTCTCTACGCGAGATCGATTGGCTTTGCAGGCAGGAACGACGTCGGCGACGGATGGATCCTGAGGGGACGGTTGGTGGTGTGACTTTTGACGCGATGCTCAGCAGTGTCATTGGGCAGAATCTTCGATAGGCCTCTACTGTGGAGCCCTGGTCACTGGAATGCTGCTTGTTAGCAGACGATGGTCTCTCAGCGGTTGAGGAGACTCGAGAACCAGTACGGGAGATGAATGGTGGATGTCGGTGGTGGACGTGGGTGGGCAGGGAAGCGGAGACCGTAGACGGATTGGACGGTGACTAGCCTCCAGGGTTAAGCTAGGTTGTGTCGCGAGGGTGTAGGACATTGCGGTCCACTGAGGAGCAGTTGAAGAAGAAGCCCAGTGGCGCGTCTAGTGTCGAACGTTAGGGCAGCACGAGGTTGAATGAAAGGCCACGCACCAGGACTTCCCGAGTCTCCTCCGTGCCAGCGGCTGTTCCATATCCAACCACCGACCCCAAAGGATGTTGCCAAGGTAGGCCATTGAACCATCGAGCGCGACGTGCTCTGACGTTCGTCTTCCAGAATAAACTTCGCCTAGAATAGCGGCAGTCAGCGAAGACTCGTCTGAGTACACGAAAATAGGAAGACTTGGGCCTGTATGTTCCGTCCACTTTCGCCTCTTCACTGGCCTCTTCGCCAACCATCGGGCGAGTGCATCTCAACCGGTCAATATCCCTGCTCAGGCACATGCCGCCAGTGGTAAACAAATGGCGTCCTTTCTCCTTACGGCACGTTCCCACTCGCACTTATGCTCGATTTGCTCCGACCCCGCTTTCATTTGACAAATCGAGCGACAGGAATGTCAATCGAGGCTAGAAACACCCGTTTTGCCTCCAATTTGGCCCCAAAAACGCGAAATCCCTCGCTGACTTGGGCTCGAGCTCATGAAGGAGACCGGGGATCTAATTTTCCCCTTGATTTCCCCCTTGGCGCTCAATTCATTAGAATATTCTTTGCCAGACAGAGTTCGGTCGCCTGCTCAAGGCCGTGATGCTGGACCCTGATCTCCTGGCAATATAAACCACCGTTTTTCGCTCCGCCGGTTTCTTCCTCTTTTCCTTGCTCCACCACCACCTCAGACCTTCTGCCGCTGGCTTTGGCCACGACGCAAGGAAGAGTCCTGTCTCAGGCTCTTTCCTCTCGGCTCACGGCTCCTTCGTCCTTCCTTTTTTCCTATCTACCAACTACTCTACGCTATTCTATTCTACAACAGGCTTATATATTTTTCCCGACATAATCTCGTTGCCATACAAGATGCCTCCCTCCCGTCTCCCGTTCCCGTCCTTCTCGCTCGTACTCACTGCGGCCAATGGCGACGCTTTGCTCACGATGCAAGATTTCAACCCTGCGCCGACCAGCGTCGAAGTCAGCCTGCAACTTCCACAGCTCAGTGCGATCGTGACCACACCCACCCTCCTGCAACCACCCGATAGTGATCCTCTCATGGTATGTGCCCACTGGGGTCNAAAAGGCGATAGCTTCGGTGTTGATTGCCTTCCAGCAAACAGTCGATACGCGCTTCCAAGGCCAGATCGCGTATCAAGCGCGTTACGCCGTAAGCCTATCTATATATTTGTGAGTACGTTCGGTCACTGACAAAGGACAATTTATCACAGACTGATGCTGGCAAACCCAGTGACGAGGACGACGACAACCAGAGCGACATCGGGACGGTTTATGAGCCGTGTCCTCTCGGTCCCGCGCACGAGCTTCATGCCTTTGGAGAGTCTGCGCACACTCGTCGCCCTCGACATTATCACCGCAGTAACTCTCCTAGTTTGCTGAGCCGTATAAACATGAAGGTAAGCCGATTTTTGTCGTCGTGACCGCCATTGACGGGGGTCTTTTAGATCTCTGCCTTCTGGCATAAACTTCGTTGTCTTGGCGCGTCGATTCTCTGCGGGGGCATTTAGACCATGGTGGAATCAAAGACAAAGTGAACGCAAGAAATGCACCACGACTAGCACTCGGTCTTCCAATATAGAGGTTTCAACTCTCCCGACACTGTGTTCCATAGGATTCCGGTCTTGTCAATCTTGTATATTTTATTCCGGCGAAGCTGTTTTAAACAGTTCTTCGACTTGGAGTGCCAGCGAATTTGGACTGATGTTTTTCTTGGATTGTCTTGATTATTGTGCGCCACCACGACCCCACATGGCGAAAATCTTCTTGAGGATTGCGAGCGAATTCTGCTTGCAATCCTGGACGTGCGTCGTTTCAACGTCTTAACAGGGCCTATCACTCACGTCTTCGTGCTACAGATTCTGATGCAGCACTTGCTGCAGGCTTCTATTAACTTGATTGGATCTTCCGCCGTTCTCGTTGACGAACAGTGCTTCGCGTACAAATACTGTCATTTTGACGCACACAGGGTCGTTTCATGTCTTTCGCCGCGTCTTGCGAGATTCTGTTTGCTTGTTCGAAACCATTGTAAATAGCTCATAGTCACTCACTCACAATGTCAAAGCTTGAATCGACCTGTTTGCATGCTTTGAGGCTGGCGATCACACACGTTCAGACTTCTCGGGGTGTCAATGCTTGATGACATCTTCAGAATGTTCCGGCAAAAATCAGTGCCTTGTCGTTCTTTTAACAGGAGGTCTTGAAGCATGATCAGGATGCAGCTCTGTGGTGGTACCGTGACGTTGAAGCGTGCTTCCGACTTCTTCAGAGTATCTTCTCTTCTTGATATATGTGCTTTGGAATGCTAAGCTTCGAATTGCAGGGTTGACAATCTTGATCTATCCGCGTCTGAGCTCAACGATGATAGACGAGTAATCAGCTGTATCAGCCATTTGTATTCAATCAGGATGGTAATGTAGGATATTCGAAGGCAGAGTGGGATGAGTAAGGGAATACTTGAGCATGATGAAGCCGAGGAGAGGAAGCAATGGTGTGTGGGAGTGTCGGGGCTGGCGCGTCGCCTTATATGAGTCGCTGGATATGACTCGTCGGCATGGTCTGTGCGCAACACTTCCATTTTGAGCGGGACCGGCAAATGCCGACGCTGGGCATTGTGCTGTAGAGGAATTTACAGAGAAGAAATTCAGGAATTTCGCAGGATTTGCTGCGCTAGGTGTGATAGTATGGTGTCGTCCCAGCCTCCTTAACTGGGTCTTTATCTCTCAGGAGGAATAGAATGCTTAGGCACACCCTCATTTCGAGCTGGCAATTAAATTCAAGCACTTCGGTTACTGGTCAGGCAGACGCACTATTGCCGATTCGATCGTCAAGAATATTGAGACCGACTCTCCCCTACGATATGCGCCTCCTTTAGGGTTCCAACAATCAAATTGACACGACAAAAAAACCAGTGCATTTTGACGGGATTACACGCGTGCCACAATTTTCTCAGGAAGCCGAATGAGTCGACTAGGTGTGACTCTAAAATCCACCTCCTCGACCTTGGTTTCATGGGAGATCCGCTGCCACTTGTCGTATAAATTCTGTATTACTCGATGAAATTCTTGATCATGACCCTGTAACAGTTGTTGTCAAGTCATCAGGCTGTTGAGATGAGAAAAATCATCGTGACTTACTTCGAGCTCCAGAACATGCGCCAAGAGGGCCAGACAGCCGTCTACTATTTGTTTGGAAAACGAATCGAAGCGTTTTCGAATTTGTTCACTGATACATTTATCCACCTTTTCCCATCTCTTGATTTTCTCGAGGGTGCTACCTGCGGAGAGAAGACGCGGAATGCAGCTAAACTCAGGTTTACCTCCACCGAATCCGGTCAGAAGGAAGTGGCACACGAATAACCTAATTGAAAATTGGAATGCTGAAATCGCGCGGTTTAGTTGAGACTCGGTACAAAGCGCCCCAAGTAGTATAGAAATGCACATACTTGAATCATCCCTGTCCAGAGCACTGACGCAGGCGACAGCCACAAACTCCGCAGCGCGGGATTCTGGAATAAAGAGACTCTTCGAGCGACCTGCGTTATCAAGAAAATCCGTGAAAGATTTGTGATAAAATTTGAGATATTCGGAAGGCTTCATGAATTCGTAGACCTCCGTTGTGACAAGAGACCGTAGGTCAGATATGAGCCACTGTTGTGCGTTGTTTTCCAGACCGAAAAGCTCGCCCAGAATGGAAGTAGGAACAGCTGCGGTCCAGCGACCATCCTGTAACAGCTGGTATCCCCTGAGTAATAAGAGGAAATCCCGCTCAGGGTGTGCTGCTTCGTACGCTTCTTTAGCAGCAGATACGATATTGGTATAGAGAAGGTCCAGGGCGGTGAAGGGTTGTGCCCGATCTTCGGGTGTCCAGGTAAGGATGGCTCGTAATCTGTCCACGGGGGAACTTCGTCGTTCCGATACGAACTTGATCACCGTCGCTGCGTAGATGAACTGCCTTGAGGCATTAAAGACCAGAATTTCGATGTCTTCCTTTGACGGCCATGAAGGGGATTGTGCTCGGGGATCACCACTTCTTCGGCCTATATCGCGGAGCCTCCTCCATAATACGCGACGAATGTCACCACTGGCGTCGTATTGGTCGCTGAGTTGAATGTGATATGCTTTTTGGTGGAGATATCCGGTGTCTTCCAGTGCGCTACGAATTGCCCATTCTGGCCTGCTGGCAATGAAAACGCGGAAAGGAAGCGCGTCATCTTGGAGGAGACAATCGTCGATAGTTGCCAAAAGCTCGACTTGGCGCTGCTCGTCCGTGCACTCGTCCAATCCATCGATGAGGATGGCATAGGGTAGGGCTGTGAGCTCGGGTTTTGAGACTTCTCGAGAAAAGTCCTGAATCGGATTAACGATGAGCTTGTTCATCTGCGTCTTCAACGATTTCTCGAAGATCAGCGGATCCTTGGTCACGGCTGCGGAAATACCCTCTCGGAGCGCAGGGTTGTTGGACCCCAGCTGGTACGCGATCGTTGGAATCACAGCAGAAACCGTGTTTCGAGTAGGGTCGGTTGACGAGAAGAAGAATGTAGAGGCCAAAATGTCCAGCTCAGAGCACTCCTCTGCCACCGTCTGTTGCAATGCCGACTTTCCTGAACCAGCAGCGCCCGTCATGCACAGCAAACGCTGAGGCGATTCTCGGTCTTGAATCCACTCTATAAGCTCTTCGGTCACCTCCACACGGGTGTCTTCGTCGCATTTTGGTGGATCGAAACGGTATTTAGAGTCATGCAGCGCGTTTGGAGCCGTATTCTGCAGTAACCGCTCCCATCCTGGAAAATCATTGTAGTCAGAGCACTCAAAATTGCAGATGGCAACGCACCACTGGGGTCGTTTGAGTTGCATCCGTGCTGGTGTGCGTTTATTTGCAGACCTTTGACGACAAAATTGCTCGCATAGGG